>CAUYRH010153813.1:0-12580 GCA_963574655.1 Perodicticus potto | reverse complement strand
TGTATATTATTTCTTTTAAAAATGATTGTATTTGCTTCTTAAAAATTGTATTCATTAAAATGTGAAACAGAAGAGAGCGCCTACTGTACAGACCAAACAAGGGACAGGAAACTGAAGTTCAGAGCTGGAAATCATTTCCCCAGCAACAGGGTGGGTAAGTAGCTGACCTAGTACTCAAATTCAGATTGGTCTGATTCTCAAGTCCTCTTCCCACACTGCATCGCCCTTCCTGTGCTGGTCTGCTGGTTCCTCCCTGCTAAGAACTAGGAAGGAAGCCAGGGTAGATCATACCCAGTGAAAAGCTGGAAACCCTGGCTCAGCGCCCTTAGCACAGTGGTTATGGCGCCAGCCACATACACCGGTTCTGGCTGGTTCAAACACAGCCTGGGTCAGCTGAACAACAATGACAACTGCAAAAAAAAAAAAAAAAATACCTGGGAATTGTGGTGGGTGCCTGTAATCCCAGCTACTTGGGAGGCTGAGGCAAGAGAATCACTTAAGCCCAAGAGTTTGAGGTTGCTGTGAGCTGTGATGTCACAGCACTCTATCAAGGGTGACATAGCAAGACTCTGTCTCAGAAAAAAAAAAAGCTGGAGACTCTGATATTTTCTATCAGGTACCTTTTTTTTTTTTTTTGAGACAGAGCCTTAAGCTGTCACCCTGGATAGAGTACTGTAGCATCACAGCTCACAGCAACCTCCAATTCCTGGGCTCAAGCAAGTCTCCTGCCTCCGCCTCCCAAGTAGCTGGGACTACAGGCGCCCGCCATAATGCCTGGCCATTTTTGGTTGCAGCCATTATTGTTGTTTGGCAGCCAGGGCTGGATTCGAACCCGCCAGCTCAGGTGTATGTGGCTGGTGCCTCAGCCTGTTGAGCCTCAAGCACTGAGCCTATCAGGTACCTTTTTTGAGACAATTTCACTCTGTTGCCCCTGGCTGGAATGTCTAGCCATTAGCCTCACTCATAGCAACCTCAACCTTGCTCCTGAGTTCAAGCAACCCTCCTGCCTCAGCCTCCCAAGAAGTTGGGACTATAGGTGCCTACCACGATGTCTGGCTAATTTTTCTATTTTTAGTAGAGATGAGTGTCTTGCTCTCACTTAGGCTGGCCTCAAACTCTTTAGCTCAAGCAAACCTTGATCCTCCTAAGTTGGCCTCCCAGAGGGCCAGGTTACAGGGGTGAGCCACCATGCCCGCACTCTATCAGGTTTCTTACTGGTATATCCAATAGAGATTCCCTGATTAAATCATGGGATTTCCTCTTATAGAAGTCTGCCTCTAGAAAATACCTGAATATGTTGATCCGCAGTGATCCATATCTGGGAAAAGGGATGCTGGTTTGTTTTAGGCCCCTTATTTTGAAAGACTAGGAAAAGTTAACTGGATTGATATAATATCCAAAGCAGTCCTAAGAATGGCATTTCCACATCTGCTAAGGCAATTCCTATTATTCTAGGACCTCTCAGGACCTGAGATCCTGCAAACACCCTGAACATTCTAGGCACTAACCTTCTAGGTAGGGCTGCCTGAAACAGGTGTTCTAGAACCCTCTGGCAGGTCTTCCTAATCCTGCCCCACCTGTGGAGTCCGCCTCAGGCACATTCTTACCAAACAAGGATAGGGTAGCCAGTGTCACTAATTGGGCAATTTCCTCACATTTATCCTGGCCTTTCAGATTGACCCAATTCTGCACTTAATCCCACTGGTAAATCCCACCATCTCACAGGGACCTACCAGGAAGTCCATTAATTCTGCTCTGACCAAAAATGATCCTCACTGTCACATCATTGCCGCATTACAGCCTGGTGGGACAGCATCGTCTAGTCTGGTGGTGAGCAATCAACAGCTGCAAAGTATTCAGTTTTCACCCCCCAAAGCAAATAGATTCTTCTCTCCTGCCCCCAAGGATATCTGAAATGCACTTTCTAATGTTAGTACTATGCCTAACCCTGATACCAGATTTTGATACCACCAGTCAGCAAGAGTATCAGCCGGCCCAGCCCCAGTGGCTCATGCCTGTAATATCAGCACTCTAGGAAACCAAGGCAGGAAAATCAGTTGAGCCCAGGAATTTGACACCAGCCTGAGCAACGTAGTGAGATCCTATCTCTACAAAAAATGAAAAAAATTAGCCAGGGATGATGGCATGTGTCTGCAGTCTCAGCTATTCAGGAGTCTCAGGCAGGGCAGACTGCTTCAGCCCAGGAGTGTGAAGTTGCTGTGAGCTGGGCTGAGGTCATAGTACTCTAAGTGAGACTCTGTCTCAAAAACAAAAAAACTTAAAGGAAAAAAAAAAGAAAATAAAGTGTATTAAATTTGCAATATTCAAGTCACATTTGACTTTTTTTTTTTTTTTTGAGACCATCTCAAGTTGTCACCCTTGGTAGAGTGCTGTCATGTCACAGCTCACAGCAACCTCAGACTCTTGGGCTTAAGTGATTCTCTTGCCTCAGCCTCCCAAGTAGCTGGGACTACAGGCACCCGCCACAACGCCTGGCTTTTTTTGTTGCAGTTGTCATTGCTGTTTTAGCAGGTCCAGGCCGGGTTCAAACCAGTCAGCCCTGCTGTATGTGGCTAGCACCCTACTCACTGAGCTATGAACACTGCCTTGACTTTTGATTTTTATTTATTTATTTATTTATTTTTTGAGACAGAGCCTCAAGCTGTACCCGGGATAGAGTGCCGTGGCGTCACAGCTCACAGCAACCTCCAACTCCTGGGCTCAAGCAAGTCTCCTGCCTCCGCCTCCCAAGTAGCTGGGACTATAGGCACCCACCACAAAGCCCGGCCATGTTTTTTTTTTTTTTGGTTGCCCCGGCCATTATTGTTTGGCGGGCCGGGCTGGATTCGAACCCGCCAGCTCAGCTGTACGTGGCTGGCGCCTTAGCCCATTGAGCCATAGGCACCGAGCCCTGACTTTTTTTTTTGAGACAGAGTTTTACTCTGTCACCTTGGGTGGAGTGCTGTAGTATCATCATAATTCAGCAACCTCAAACTCCTGAATTTAAGCGATTTTCTTGCCTTAGCCTCCCAAATAGCTGAGATCACAGGTGCCCACCACACCTTCTAGTTTTTCTATTTTTAGTAGAGACTGGGCCTCTTTTTTGCTCAGGATGGTCTAGATCTCCTGAGCTCCAGCAATCCATCTGCCTCCCAGAGTGCTAGGATTACAGGCGTGAGCCACTGTGTACAGCCACTATTTGACTTCTGCAATTACAAGATGTGCTCAGTGTGACTTGAGTTCATATTATTGATATACATTGAGTATTACGATTTTAATATAGTTTTGTCCTTTCTTAAAATATGTATATATTTTTTGGCACCCTGAGATGCAAAACATATTTTTATGAAAGAAAACCCAAGATGCTGATAACACTGGTTCCCTCCAGGCAGGGGAACCGGGAAGCCGGGGCACAGAAGTCAGACGAGTTTGTATTATAGACCTTTGTGAATTTTGATCAAAATAAATATACTCAGTTTTCAAAGAAACAATTCCAAAAGTTTGATTCTCAATTAGAAATAATGTCTGGTATCTTTAAAAAGGAAATGTTTAATGAGAATAAAATTATAATTATTAAAACATATTAAATTACTACATAGACACATATGTAAATGATGATAACAGCATCTCACTGAATCCTCAGCAACTTGTGAGGTAGGAATTATTATTATTACAATTTTACAGAGGAAGAAATGAAGACAGGGAAATGTTAGATCACCTGCCTATTGCCACACGGCCGGCAAACGGTACGACAAGAATTCTGTGACACTACGAGCCGCGTCTGAAAGCAGGGTGAGAAGGACAGAAAGGAACAGCGAAGGACTTTACAGAGAAATGAAGAAAGTCTGCAGAAACTTTGATCTAGTAAAATTACATGAAATAAACATCCAATGTACTCCTCACAAATATAAAATCAATATATAAACAAGCACATGTTCCCAAGAACAATAAAACACTATGGTAGTCCAGTTCGGGCACAGAGGGAAGCGGGAGAGAGGAGGATGATTGGCAGAGGGAGGGCGGGCACGAGGTGGGATCTCACCCAATGGGCACATTGTGAGGGTGTCTAACACGTCCCCTGGGGGAGGGGCTCTGCTACAAATGGAACTTTTACCCTGGAAGTGAGAACAATATAACCTAAATATTGTACCCTCATATTAATTTGAATAAAGTATAAAAAAATTACATGGCGGATTAGGTAGGATTAATCGGTCCTCTCAGTATTAGAAAAAAGCTGAAAACCTTAACATAAACTCAATGCGATGGCTATACTTTCATGGATGGGTAATTCTACTATGTACATAAATAGAAAAGTATTTAGTAAATCTAGAGCTAAAGTCTAATGAGAATTAAACTTTATTCTTACCATTTTCCTCTTCGATGACAACGATGCCTCATTTATCTGGAACAAAAAGAGTTAAAACAACTTTTCAAAGGTGTATGAAGCTACTTTGCAAATATTTTCATCCATTTGCATTCACGGCTCAATCTCATTTCTACAAAGGTTGATCCTCTACGTGACAGATGTTGCCTTCTACTTTTTTGTGTAGGTTTTGATGGGCCAGTGGAGAACCAGAGGGGGAGTGATTAACAAATTCCCTGTCAATCAGGAGCATAGAGAGGAGTTGGAAATTTAGAAATGGCACAGAGTATGATGTAAGGTACTTTGAATTACCTAGAATTTTATTTATTCCTGGCACCTATTACCCTGCATGATTAAAGAGTTGGGACAGTTGCTGTATAAAATTAATAGCAAAAAGCCACAGGGCCATTACATCTTCTAACCTTTAGGAAGTTAGAGCAACACATAGCACATTCTCCCTCATCACAAGTGACTCAAGCTAATCAAACATTAAGAAACGAGTATTTTGTTGAAGAAGAAAAAAGACATAAAAGTATTATGTTGGGTGGCACCTGTGGCTCAGTGAGTAGGGCACTGGCCCAGTGGCGTGTTCAAACCTAGCCGGGCTGAACTGCAACAACAACCAAAAAAATAGCCAGGCATTGTGCCGGGCGCCTGTAGTCCCAGCTACCTGGGAGGCTGAGGCAAGAGAATCACCTAAGCCCAAGAGCTGGAGGTTGCTGTGAGCTGTGACGCCACAGCACTCTATGGAGGGCGACAGAGTGAGACTTTGTCTCTTAAAAAAGAAAAAAAGTATTATGTTGATAATTATAACCATATTCATGTAGAATTATGACATGTTAAGATATAATAACTTATAAAACTAGCATAAAATTATGAGGAAGGCTCTGTGCCCGTAGCTCAGTGGTTAGGGCGCTGGCCACATGCACTGGGACTGGTCTGTTGGAACCCGGCTGGGCCTGCTAAACAACAATGACAACAATAACAAAAAATAACTGGATGGGTGGCCTCTGTGGCTCAGTGAGTCTGGCACCGGCCCCATATACCGAGGGTGGCAGGTTCAAACCCAGCCCTGGCCAAACCTGCAATAACAAAAGAGCTGGTTGTTGTGGCAGATGCCTGTAGTCCCAGCTACTTTGGAGGCTGAGGCAAGAGAATCTCTTAAGCCCAAGAGTTTGACGTTGCTGTGAGCTGTGATGCCACTGTACTCTACCGAGAGCAACACAGTGAGACTCCATCTTAAAAAATAAAAATAAATTTAAAAAAAATTATGAGGAAGTTTTAGAGTTTTACTATCTGCATTTCACATTGATTTATAATTTAAAATTCTTTACTTTGCACATATAGATGTAAACTTAACATATATGCTTACAGTCCTTTTTATGTGCTTAAAGTCTAGAGGAAAATTCGTAGAAATAGCTTGAATGTATGTAGAGTTCTAGTAAGATAAATACATTTTGTGACAAAAGAATATAAACCACATTGAAACATTTTGAGGTTACAGGTTCTTTGTGTAATATACAGGTACTTACTATAAAACTATTTGTTATGCATCAGATTCATACAAAAGATTAAAAGTTAAATATATGTGTCAGTGTGTACTATTCTAAGGATAGGATTCTATTTTTTTTTTTTGAGACAGAGCCTCAAGCTGTCACCCTGGATAGAGTGCGGTGGCATCACAGCTCACAGCAACCTCCAATTCCTGGGCTCAAGCGAGTCTCTTACCTCTGCCTCCCACGTAGCTGGGACTGCAGGCACCCGCCACAACGCCCGGCCATTTTTTGGTTGCAGCCGTCACTGTTGTTTGGCGGGTCCGGGCTGCATTCAAACCTGCCAGCTCAGGTGTACGTGGCTAGCACCTTAGCCAGTGGAGCCACAGGTGCCTAGCCGAGGATTCTATTTTTGTTTATAGTTTTGCCCATTATCTACAAGGTACAATTGTATAGCATCTAATAACTCCCAGGAAAAGTGGGAAAGGAGGCTCAGCGCCTGAGCTCAATGGGCTAAGGCGCCAGCCACGTACACCTGAGCTGGCGAGTTCGAATCCAGCCCGGACCCGCCAAACTACAATGACGGCTGCAACCAAAAAATGACCAGGCGTTGTGGCGGGCGCCTGTAGTCCCAGCTACTTGGGAGGTGGAGGCAGGAGACTCGCTTGAGCCCAGGAATTGGAGGTTGCTGTGAGCTGTGATGCCACCGCACTCTATCCAGGGTGACAGCTTGAGGCTCTGTCTCAAAAAAAAAAAAAAATTAATAATAAATTAATAAAAATTAAAAGAACACAGAAGTTGTATTTGCCAGATATGACAGCTTATTATCCTTAGCAGATTAAAAGCTCTTCAAAAAGTACTAAGAGTCTAGACTAAGACATAAGCAGAAAATTAACGAGAAAAAGGGAACAGCTAAAAAACATTTTTAAAAAAGTCTGACTTCTGGGCAGCGCCTGTGGCTCAGTGAGTAGGGAGCCGCCCCATATACCAAAGGTGGTGGGTTCAAACCCAGCCTCGGCCAAACTGCAAAACAGAAAAACAGCCGGGCGTTGTGGTGGGCGCCTGTAGTCCCAGCTACTTGGGAGGCTGAGGCAAGAGAATAGCCTAAGCCCAGGAGTCGGAGGTTGCTGTGAGCTGTGTGACGCCACGGCACTCTACCGAAGGATGATAAAGTGAGACTCTGTCTCTAAAAAAAAAAAAATAAAAGTTTGACTTCTTAGTAACCACAGACATATTTTAACAGTAACATACCACTTTCTTCTATCAAATAATCAGATTTTATGATAATGGTAAACACTAGCAAGGGGATGTAAAATGGACCCTCTCATATGTTTCTGGTGTAAATGCAAAATGATATAACTTTCCTACAAAGGAATTTGACAATGTAAATTAAAAGCTCTAAAAATGCCCAGACTCTTTGACTTCTCTAATTCCTATTTTAGAAATCTATACCAGATTTTTTTTTCTAAAAAAAAAAAAAAACAGAAATGAACTAAAAGAATATATAAAAAGAGACCCAATACAGAATTATTCATAGCAGAAAAAATCAGGTAGAATACCTCTTACCAACTGGTTTTGTCACATGCTATACTGAGATAATGCAGTTTTATATTTGCAGCCCAAAATATTAAAGTTTTGAGGTCTTTTCAGATAAAAGACATTTAGTAAACATTTATTCTTTGGGAATGATTTAGCATTAAAATCAACATTCAGCTGAAGCTAAATATCACTATCTTACACGGAATTCCTGGGATGTAAAAATAAATATGAAATTTTGTCAAAAATTTAATTATTATCATTAGACTATTTAAAAATTTAGTAACAAATATTTTAGCATATGACACCGTAGAAACAATAATTTCTTAACATTATCAGTTGCCAGACTGTTCCACTGATCATCAAAAAGCACATTTAAGGGGCAGCACCTGTGGCTCAAAAGAGTAAGGCGCCAGCCCCGACCAAAAACCGCAAAAAAAAAAAGCACATTTAGATACTAAATTATATATACACTCTCAACTCAAGTCAATTTTTAAGAATTAGGTATTATTTTGGCTACTCCTGCCAATAATGAGTACTGCTGATGGAATATTACCATCTCTCTAATAGTAACTGAGGTAAAAATTTATTTCCTCTTCAACTCCTAGACTTAATGATTTAATTAATGATGACATACCTTTTTATCAAAGAAATCCCAAAACATGAAACTGTGCATTTACCAACTAAAGAAATGCTTTCCAAATATTAAAAGCATTGAGTATTGAAAACTTTCTGAATTTGAAAAGCAGCCTTCAGATTGTTATCTTTGCTTATATTTTTACTGCTAATAGATTTATTTATACTTAAACCATGGAATAGAAATTATGGTAATAGTGCAATAAAACTGCCTTCCCAGATGATAAAATTCTTTCTGATTTTTTCATCTGCATCTTAGCTTTCACTGTTTGCATGCCTCCCAGGAACTGAATTATAGGGAGATTTTTATAGAAAACTCTATAAACCATTTAAGACTTACAACCTTGGAGGAAATGTTTGTTTACTTATCCAACAAGTAAACAACAACAGCAAACGAACCACTTTCTCTGTAAGCAAGCAGTGGCTGTTAGAAATCCTGCACTATTGATAACAATGTCTATAATGCACAGTATTACAGCTTTCTTTTGTCCAAATTATCATTTAAATATGTTAATAGTTCCCACCATATTTTTTGAATATTCTGTATAAATACATGACCAGGAAGTTCTAAAATATCTTGCATTTCATATAGTTTTCTTTGGCTAAAGAAAATTTTCACTGAAACTAGTATCTAAAGTACTTACTAATGTCTGAAAGTGAATATTCAGACATTAACAACATGCTTTGTTCATATTACTGATGTTGTTACCATGGTATGGTAAGATGGTAACCCACAAAATGGCATGAACACTGATCACATACCTGGGTTTTAGGCATGGTAAATGTTACTGAGGTAAGCATGCAAAGATTCAGCGCTCCAATGACTGAAGCCAAACAAAGGATTTTGAATACTGAACCAAAGCTAAACTTCAATGCATCCTTAGAAAAATTTAAATTCTAGTCTCAAAAGAATAGCATTATTTCTTCTTATTTCCAAAGACTATATGACAACTGTATATAGATCAGAAGTCTATTTATACTCTACTCTTTTAAACATAGATATGTGATCAAGGACTTAAAGATGTGCCTTGAAAAAAAAAAGTAACTAATGAAAAGCTGAGTAATGTCTCAGAACTTAAAATGTTTTTAAAAAGAGGCTCTCAGTGCAAAAGGCATTAAAAATCTAGTTCAAAAGTTGAGCAATTGGTGGGACCACACCTACAGTGCATCTTAGAAGGGTACAGGTGAAACTTACTAAATGCAGAATACAAATGTTTTCATACAATAACTAAGAAAATGCCATGAAGGCTATGTTAATCAGTTTGATGAAAATACTTCAGATTGTATATGAAACCAGCACCTTGTACCCCATGATTGCATTAATATACATGGCTATGATTTAATATTAAAAAAAAATAAAAAGTTTTAGCAAGTGATAGTCAAGATAACATGAAATTTGTGATATAATATACTTCAAGGCTCGGTGCCTATAGCTCAAGTGGCTAGGGTACCAGTCACATACACTGGTGCTGGCGGGTTCGAATCCAGCCCAGGTCTGCCAACCAATAATGACAACTACAACCAAAAAACAGCCAGACATAGTGGCGGGTGCCTGTAGTCTCAGCTACTTGGGAGGATAAAGCAAGAGAACCACTTAAGCCCAAGAGTTTGAGGTTACTGTGAGCTGTGACGCCACAGCACTCTACCCAGGGCAACAGCTTGAGACTCTGTCTCAAAAAAAAAAAAAGAATATACTTCAACAGATGCAAAGTATCACACACACACAAAAAAAAAAAAAAAAAAAAAAACAGGAGATGATTAAAAAGAACTGAAGAAGAGTCAGAAGTTGAATTTTTACTGTTTTTTGTTTTTAGCAGATATTGAACTGAGACTGGGAAGCAGACCTTTTATTTATATATTTAATGCCATTTTAATTGTTTTCCCTCACTTTAGATTTTCAGGGAAGCCCTGATCTTACTTTTGATCAAAGCCTCGATCAAACTTTTGGCACATATTATACATCTTATACTTATTTAACCCCTTCAGTGACAAGAAATTCTTTTACCACAAAATTCTTGAAAATTATATAGGAAAAAATCAGAAATCAAAGAAAAATAATTTACAGTATTCCCTACCATCATTCCCCAAGTTCTCTACCTATAACTAAATGCTGGATAATTAATACTCTTTAAAGCCGTATCAATTCAATAAGATAGATATTCTTTCCACAGGTAATATATAAAAATGATGTATACAAAATTTCCAAGCCTCGTAACTTCTTTCACTAGCATAATGTGCCAAAATCAAACGACTTGAAATAAAAATCTACATTTTATTTGAGTGTTTTTTATTTTTTAATTTTTTTTTAAGAGACAGAGTCTCACTTTACTGCCCTCAGTAGAGTGCTGTGGCATCAATGCTCACAGCAACCTCCAACTCCTGGGCTTACGCCAGGGGTTCTCAAACTACGGCCCGTGGGCTACATGCAGCCCACCAAGGACATTTATCCCACCCGCCAGGTGCCGCAGGTGCCTATGTCCAGCTTAGCAGCTTAGGTGACTCATCCCGGGCGAAATGCACACACACGCGCATGCGTGTGTAATGTGTGCTGCACTCCCCAACTCCTCAACTCCGTGTGTGTGTGTGTGTGTGTGTGTGTGTGTGTGTGTGTGTAATGTGTGCTGCACTCCCCAACTCCTCAACCTCCCCTCTCAGTCTCAGACTGAGAAGGTGAGACTGAGACTCGTGATCGGAGAAGTCACGAGCTTGCCTGTGCAGAGCCTGCTGCTACCTGAGGACTGAGGTAAGAACAAGTTAGGATTTATTTTTTTTTGAAGTTAGGTCTATTGTTTTTTTTTTTTATTTTGCAGTTAGTAGGGCCTTTTTTTGCGATTAAGAGGGGCCTTTTTTCCTGAAGTTAAGAGTTCTCTTTTTTTTTTTGGCAGATAGGGAGCGCCTTCTTTTTTTTCCATTTTAAATTTTTGTTTTGTTTGCAGTTTTTGGCCAGGGCTGGGTCTGAACCTGCCACCTCCAGGATATGGGGCCGGCACCCTACTCCTTTGAGCCACAGGCGCTGCCCTCATTTTAAATATTGTATTTGTTCTCTCTCTCTTTTTTTTTTTTTTTTGCAGTTTTTGGCCGGGGCTGGATTTGAATCCACCACCTCCGGTATATGGGGCTGGCGCCCTGAGCCACAGGCACTGCCCTTATTTGAGTGTTTTTTAAACAATAGAGTTTTGATTGATTTTTGTTCTACTCAACTTTTTCTTAAATTTATATCAAATTTAATATAAGTCAATCATCATGATCTGTGATACAGCTAGAGATATCTGCATGCAAAATAGTCAAATAATAATCAAAGCAAAAAAATGTTTTTTGAAATCTAAATATTTTCTAAACCCAAAAAATAAAAAGATAAGAAAAAGGGGAAATTTACCTTTTCAATTCTTGTCTTCTGTTTGTTTGATAGTACAGAGTATCTGTATGATCTGATTTCTGAAATTTAAAAAAGTCTATCATTTAGAAAATGCAAATTGTACCTTGAACTTTTGTTACAGACAATATTTTTTTCACAGCTCTATCACTGAGAAAGCTGACATAATTTACTTAATCCTTCCAATAATTTTGGGAAGCATTATCCCTATTTTACAGCTGAAGTACCCAAGGCTACGTGAGCAGGGTATTTCCCTCAATGTCACAAAGCAAGTTAGTAGCAGAGCTATCATTTGAAACCAGGTTTATCTCAATCTCTACCATTCTGTCTCTCTATGTACTCTGGGGACACAAGGCTTGGCACAAGAAAGATAAGATACATAAGATAATAATCCCTGTCCTTAAGAGCTTAGAGCAAAATAAAAAGACATCCCATTGTGTTCGTAAAAACAACCAAAGTAAAAAGATAAAGATGAAGGAAGAATATGGATATGCACAAAAAAACTAATATAAGGACATAACTCAGTGTCAAATAAGAATAGTAAATTAAGTACTAAAAGAGTTCAAAATTTCAACCGCCAAACGATGAAAGGTGCCCAGAAAAAGAGGTTGGCAAAATATATCCTAAAGACTAAAACATGGGTTAAAAATAAAAGAAAGCATGTTTATCTAAGAAAGCTTAGCAATTCTAAAAAGCTGAGGATGACCAGAATAAATTCAGCAGAAAGAAAATAAACCTGCCAAGCCAAAGGCAAAAGGACTCTTGAAGGAAAAGAAAAATGGATATATATAAATTATTATATATCCAGTAATAGTAAGGTGTGAGCAAATTTAAAAGACCCTTACATGACAAACTTAACAGTGAGTGAAGACTTTTTGGCAGAGAAGAAATGTGATGAACTCAGTGTTTTACGGTTAACATAGTGAAAATATATTGAAACAATTTAATTACATGAAAACTCAAAACAAGTAAATTCATTTTTTAATAGTACTTTCAGTTGCTGTCTTACAAACAAGTAAATTCTTTTCTTTTCTTTTTTTTTTTTTTTTTTATTGTTGGGGATTCATTGAGGGCACAAGAAACCATGTTACACTGGTTGCATTTGTTGGGTAAAGTCCCTCTTACAATCGTGTTTTGCCCCCAAAAGGTGTGGCACACACCAAGGCCCCAAGACCCCAC
>CAUYRH010153809.1:0-43205 GCA_963574655.1 Perodicticus potto | reverse complement strand
GTAAAGTCAGAGCAGGGTCCCTTCCTTACACAAGGCCCAGGGGGAGGTAAAGTCAGAGCAGGGTCCCTTCCTTACACAAGGCACGGGGGTGGGGGAGGTAAAGTCAGAGCAGGGTCCCTTCCTTACACAAGGCCCAGGGGGAGGTAAAGTCAGAGCAGGGTCCCTTCCTCACACAAGGCCCAGGGGTGGGGGAGGTAAAGTCAGAGCAGGGTCCCTTCCTTACACAAGGCCCAGGGGGAGGTAAAGTCAGAGCAGGGTCCCTTCCTTACACAAGGCACGGGGGTGGGGGAGGTAAAGTCAGAGCCGGGTCCCTTCCTCAGGGCAGGAGAAGCTGAGCTGAGTCTTAAAGGAAAAGCAAGATTCAGTCACATGAGGAAGGACAGAGAAAGAGCTTCTGCAAATGCCCAGAGGCCACAAAACAGGGACCTGTTGGAAGACAGGCCAAGCGCCCAGAGGGGCTAGAGCACATTAGCATCTGAAGAAGGAAGGACTGTGGCAACACAGGCTGAGACTCAGCAGGACTCCACCTGACCTGACAACTGAATCTTCAGGTGGGTAGAAAACGTCTTCCGCAGCCTAGATAGTTTCCAGATTCCTTTTTCCCAAGCATTCTTTAAAATCTCAAAAGGGCGACCGCCTTGCAACCTTGAGCCAGCCACTTCACTGAGCAGACTTGCCGGCTCTCTGCAGAGGCTTTCTCTCTTGAGGGTGTCTTTTGGGGGCTAATCAAAGGGGTCTCCTCCTGGGATCTCACCACACTAGATCATTCTGGGGCCTGTGCTGAGTAAGATGCCAGAGGTAGGTGGTAACGGCGGTGGGCACTTGCTCTCTTGCCTGGAATAGCAATTACTGAGCTAGCAGTTCAGTCTGCTGAGCTTAACCATGGAGAGATGCTCCCCGGTTCGGATAGAGTTTGTCTCAATCAACTTATCGTTAAGTTGAAAATATTGTAAGTCAAAAAAGCATTTAATACAGACACCCTACCCAACATCCATAGCTCAGCCTCACCTGCTCGGAACACTTACACTAGCCTGCAATTGGACAAAATCGCCCAACACAACCCTATTTTATAACAAAGGGCTGAATAACCCATGTAATTTGTTGAGTATTATACGGAAAGTGCAGAACAGAATGGTTGTGAGAGCTCTCGAAATGTGTTTTCTTCTGAAAGGACATCACTTTCCCTCTGTCGTAAAATTAAAGTCGTAAGTTGGAATGGTCTTGTCTGTACTGTGGTGAGCTGTGCAGTTGCCTGGTTCTGTGCTCTGCTCCAGCAGTTTTCAGCCTTGTGCCCCAGCAGATCACTTTAACCTCTGTGCCTCCATGTCCTCAACTGTAGAAAAGAAATCCTAACCCAAATATCACTGTTGTTGTCCCCATTAGACAAAATGTTGAGAGTGAAGCATTTCCCTGGGTGCAGCACTATAAGCACTCAAATCAGCTCAAGCAATGTGCACATGGTGTGAAGACAAGTGAGGCGCAGATCTGCCCTAATCAGGGATCTCAGTCTACGTGGCAACCAACACAACTGATTATAACACAAAAGAAATTTTGCCAAGCCTGTGTTTCCCTGCTAGAGATAGGGACACATTTTTGAACTGCAGGAACAGCGGCGCCTGTGGCTCAAAGGAGTAGAGCGCCAGCCCCATATGCTAGAGGTGGCAGGTTCAAACCCAGCTCTGGCCAAAAAAAAAAAAAAAAGGAGGATAAGATAAAACATGGTGCACCAAAGTCTTACCACAGAGCCTGGCACACAGACAGGCTGTATGCATATGAGCCCAAAATACAGAACAAAAAATTATAAGGCAACATGCTTACTTTGAGTGTTTCTTAACCTTTGAGATAAGGACCAGGAGTTTAGGCCACAGGTTTTTAGGGATCACCCCATGGACAGCTTGACCTCTAAAGTGAGGTGACCCTTTCCTTTGGGAAGTTTGTCTTCATGCCCAGTGGAAGGAGCTATTGGAAGAGACTTTCCCCAAATCAGACCTGAGCCAGGGAAGGAGTAAACTCCAGAACTTGCCAGAGGCCCAGCAGGATTTAGAAGGGAGGGAGAAAGTCACTTTGCCCAGCCTCTTTGTAGAAATCCAGCAACAGTGAGCCCTTACCCTGAAAGGTATTTAACTACTGAAAACACATTCACAGATATCACCAACAATTATCACAACTTGTCTAGGCTGGTAGCATTATCCCGTCTTTCTTGCAATGAGGAAGCTGATGTCCATAGAGACTAAGTGACTTTTTTTTTTTTTTTAAGAGACAGAGTCTCACTTTGTCACCCTTGGAAGAGTGCCACTGCGTCACACAGCTCACAGAAACTTCCAACTCCTGGGCTTAGGCAATTCTCTTGCCTCAGCCTCCTGAGTAGCTGGGACTACAGGCGCCCGCCACAACGCCTGGCTACTTTTTTTCTGTGAGACAGAGCTTCAAGCTGTCGCCCTGGATAGAGTGCCGTGGCATCACAGCTCACAGCAACCTTCAACTCCCGGGCTCAAGGGAGTCTCCTGCCTCTGCCTCCCAAGTAGCTGGGACTACAGGAACCTGCCACAATGCCCCCAGCTAATTTTTGGTTGCAGCTATCAGTGTTGTTTGGTGGGCCCAGGCTGGATTTGAACCCGCCAGCTCAGGTGTATGTGGCTGGCGCCGTAGCCACTTGAGCCACAGGCGCCGAGCCGAGACTAAGTGACTTTTGCTAATATATTGCCAGTGAGGGACAGGAAACCAGACATCAGAGCTTTGGTACGGTTTCTCCATCTGGTTCCTGGAGTGTGATTCCTAGTAGAAGATTGGGGAGAACACAGGGCCTGGGTACCTTTTGCCATTTGGCAGGTGCCAAGAGTGTCACCCTATCAGAGCACAACTAAGGCTGTCCTGACCCATATTAGCCATCTCTGGGATGGGGGCAGTTGGTCTAGGGCAGAAATATAGGACTGTGGGGCCCACCCAAACCCCCCGGGCACCAGGCGTCCTCCTCCTTGGTTATCTTGGTGGCTCTTACTCTTTACACCATGGGGCCTCATGTTTTCCCTTTCATATGCCTTCTCCAGTCCCCTAAGCATTGATCTTTGAATATCAGTTATCCTTGAGTATACTTTCTAGCCCCCCTACCAGGAGGGCAGGGCAGGTTTATAGTTCCATTTTTGTGACTATAATGTAGTTATAGTACATTATGGGGTGAGTATGGCTGCAGGTTAAATAGAGTACACATACATAAATAGTATATTATTTTTAAAATATACATACACATAAATAGTATATTATATATTCCACTAAATTTATATATATTCTCATACATAATATAAACATGTACATATACATAATGCACATATATACATGCACATTTATATATAAATGATATGAAGAAAGGGTATTTAGATGGAGATAAACCTGCTGAGTATGAGTTTATCTGAAAATAATCAAGGGGATCTATTTCCTGAGAAGAAGAAGTCATTTACCTCCTAGTGAGTGATGAGATTTTTCACTCGGAAAGTTTATAAGCTGGGGAGGGGTGGAGGCCTGTGCATTTCATATCTAGATCCTTTCTTTGGGATATATATATATATATATATATATATATATAAAGTGGAATATATAATATACTATTTATGTGTATGTTTATGTGCCGTGAGGATTTACCCTGGCAGTATCACAAAATCTGTCTCCTGTTGAGAGGTGGATGGACGTAGAAAGTAGGGCTGGAGTAGCAGGGTCTCCGGCAATGGGTGACTCACTCTTCACCAGTATGACTAACAGCCTTGACAACTGGATCATTAGAACCCACTTCTGAACCTTTTCTTATTGATTTCTGTTGGGCTTTAGCTCCTTTGCCAATCAACTGCTTGAAGACAGGAGGCTAGACCCTGAGACTTGGAAACATTCCTTTTCAGATTTTAAAGATTCCTCTGATGCTGTTGCAGGGATCTTCTATTCGTTTAGTGTCTTTCTTTTTTAATCATCCTGGCCTCCATCTATACAAAATTAATGCCTGTGCTTGCATGCCCATCTTGAAAGCCTCCTTCCAGAGTTAAGTGACTAATGAGGAATTATATATATCCAAAAACATATGCATGTGCCCCACTGCTCAGTATGCTGTTTTCATGAGCAACCTAGTACCTCTGCTGCTCCTTAAATGTCCCCGTCACTCCAGCTTTCTGCACCAGCTTGGACAGGCACCCACTATTCGAGTCCTTTGTAGGAACAGCTGTCACAATTGGTATATGCAGGAACCCGGTTACTTGGCTCCATCCATCTTCCCAAAGGCCCTCTGTCACTGGTCGATGGTGTGCTGGGGAAAATCATAACTGAGATGCCTTCCTCCTCTCCTCCAGTGAGGTTAGACCTGGGTCCACCGTCACAGAAGGACAGAGCTCTCTGAGAACCATGTCAGGAGCCCTAGGAAGCTACAGAGTCCTCAAGATAACACCCACCAACCTGACCCCACCCGCCTACCACCCTCCACCCTCCCACCCCCCTTCTGATGAGGTTGCACACGCAGCCTCATCAGAATCCAACAGAATTTTTTAAAAACTACTTGGTAATCTCCATGAGCCCAGTGGCGGTAAGGAGGCAGCCATAAATTCTAATGCCTGGGGCTCTAGTCTCAACTCTTGTCATTTGGTGTGACTTCTTTCAATTATAAGAACACCTTTAATCAGGTTTAAAACAAAAGCCAAGGAGGTGGGCCCAGAGATTGGAGAAAAGCAGAAAGGCTGACACGGATTGTTGGAACAATTAAATCCATCTTTGCCCTTCCAACTTACAAATTGGAATCACCTGCTCAGGATGTGCCTGGTGCGCTCCATCCCTCCCACTGCAGCCTGGTTAAGGATTCCAGGAAACTGACTGGTGTTCCCTAGATGTGTGTAAAGTAAACTCCTTCCTCTGCAAGCCGAGTCACACAACATTTTCCCAAATAAAGCATGAGGCAACCCCATCCCAGCACATCTGTTTTGTCATAGATCTGCAGCAAATCCTGACGAAATAGAAGCAGAAGTGACACTGGCCCACCTGTACCCATTATATGCTTGTGAAAGGGCTCAGTGCTTAAGGCTTGGTCCCAACCACTCAGCTGGATTCAGATGCATAATTAATTATGGAGTTGTTTAATTTATTTCTTGAGCAAACACCCATTGAGTGTCTAGGCACTGAGGATGTGGGAGAAGGGTGTCTTCTCAGACTACAGTGAAATGAAACTAGAAATCAATAACAGGAATTTTGGAAATTGTGTAAATACATGGAAATTAAACAGCATGCTTCTAAAGGACTACTGGATCAAGGAAAACATTAAGGAGGAAATTTTGAAAATTCTTAAAACAAATGAAAATCTAAACGCAACATACCAAAACCTGTAAGATATAGTAAAAACAATGCTAGAAGGAAAGTATGTAGCAATAAGTGGCTACATCAAAAAGGTAGAAAGATTCCAAATAAACAACCTACCAGTGCACTCCAAGGAACTGGAAAACCAAGAACAAACCAGACTCAAACTTAGTGAAGCAGAGAAATAATAAAGATCAGGACAGAACTAAAGAAAACAGGGTCTTAAAAAGTACAAAGGATCATTGAAACCAAAGGCTGTTTTATTGAAAAGATAAACAAAATAATCCACTGCTAGATTTACCAAAACAATGAGAAGACTCCAATAAATAAAATCAGAAATTAAAAAGTAGACATTACAACTAATATCATAGAAATAGAAAAAAATCATCAGAGACCATTTTGAACAACTATACACTAACAAATTGGAAAACCCAGAGGCAATATATAAATTCCTGGACACACACAACCTACTAAGATTGAATCAGGAAGAAATAGAAAACCTGAACAGAGCAATAATGAGTAATGAGACTGAATCAGTAACAAATATCTCCCAACAAAGAAAAATCCAAGGATGGAGGACTTTACTGCCAAATAAAGTCTACCAAACTTACAAATAAGAGAAAACAACTTACCTCAAACTATTCCAAAACAACAGAAAAGCAAGAAATTGTCCTTAACTCATTGCATGAGGCCAGCATTACCCTCATACAAAATCAGAAAAGGATGCATAAAAAAAAAAAACCAAAAACTACAGGTCAACATTGCTGATGAACAATGATGCAAAAATTTTCAACAAAACATTAGCAAACCAACTGGAACCAGACATCAAAAAGATAATACACCATGATGACATGGGATTTATCCCAGGGATGTGGGAAGGTTTAACATATGCAAATCAGTAAACACAATATATCATATCAATAAAATAAAAAACAAAAACCATATGATCATCTCAATAGGTGCAGGAAAAGCATTTGATAAATTTCAACATCTTTTCAAGGTAAAAACTCTTAACATACTAGATGTAGAGAAAACATATTTTAACATAACTAAAGGCCATATAAGCCCACAGCTAACATCAGACTGAATAGGAAAAATTTGAAAGGCTTTCCTCTAAGGACTGGAATAAGACAAGGGGGATGCCTATTTTCACAACGACTATTTAACATACTACTGGAATTCCTACCCAGAGTAATCAGGCAAGAAAGGAAATAAAAGGCATTCAAATTAGAAAAGAGGAAGTCAAATTGTTCATTTGTGCAAATGACATGATGTTATATCTAGGAAAACCTAAAGACTCCATCAAAAAAAAGAAAAACCCACTTAAATCTGATAAATAAATTCAATAACGTTGCAGAATACAAAATAAACATACAAAAATCAGGAGTGTTTTTTATACACCAATAATGAACTAGATGAGAAAAAAACAAGAAGATAATCCCATTTACAATAGCTACAAACAAAATGAAATAACTATGAATAAATTTAATTAAGGAGGTGAAAGACTTCTGTAAAGAAAACTAAAAAAGTCTAATGAAAGAAATTGACAGGGCACAAAAAAATGGGAAGACAACCATGGTCATACATCATAAGAATTAACATTGCTAAAATGACCATTCTACCCAAAGCAATCTACAGATTCAATGCCATCTTCATCAAAGTACCAATGTCATTTTTCACATAAACAGAGAAAAGCAATTCCAAAATTTGTATGGAAGCTGAGTAGCCAAGGTAACGTGGAGCAAAAAAGGACAAAGCTGGAGGCATTACACTACCTGAGTTCAAAATATATTACAAGCCTATAGTAATCAAAACAGCATGGTACACATATTAGTATAAAAACAAACATAAAGATCAAGGGAAAAGAATAGAAACCCAGAAACAAAATTATGTACTTATAACCGGATTATTTTCAACAAAGGCTCTAAGAACATTCACTGAGGAAATAATGCCCTCTTCAATAAATGGTGCTGGAAAAATTAGATATCTACACGCAGAAGAATTAAACTGGACTCACATCTCTCATACATGCAATTTAAAGACTTAAATATCAATAACTCCTAAAAGTAGAAAAGTACTAGGAAAAAACATAAGGGAAAAAAATAAAAAACATAGGGGAAGCACTTCAGAATATTGGTCTAGGCAAAGATTTTATGGCTAAAATTTCACAGGCAACAAAAACAAAAGTAGACAAATGGGATTATATTGAACTCAAAACCTTCTGCACAGCAAGGAAACAATGAACAGAGTGAAGAAAGAACTCATTAAATGGGAGAAAATATTTCCAAACTATTTGTCCAACAAGAGACCAATATTCAGAATTTACAGGAAACTCAGATAAGTGAACATTAAAAAAAATACTTTTAAAAACTGAGCAAAGAACATGAACAGACATTTTTCAAAAAAAGAAATACAAATGGCCAACAGGTGTATGGAAAAAATGCTCAAAATTACTAAGCATTAAGAAATGCAAAACAAAACTGCAATAGGATGTTATCTTATTCCAGTTAGAATGGCTATTATTGAAAAGATAAAAATAATAAGATGCTGGTGAGGATATAGAGACATACATTCACAGTTTCTATGAAAAACAGTGTGGAGAATTTTCTGAAAACTAAACATACGACTACCATGCAATCCCATAACTCCATTAATGGGCATTTATTCTAAGGAAAAGAAATCAGTATACATGTATTAAAAGGATAGCTGCACTCTCAAGTTTATTACAGCACTATTGACAAATACGAAGGATATGGAATCAATCTAAGTGTCTATCAATGATGAATGGATAAAGATAGTATGGTATAGGTGCCATAATAGAATACTATAAAGCCATAAAAAGGAAGGAAATTATGTCATTTTCAGCAACATAGATGGAATTGCCATTATGTTAAGTGAAGTAAGCCAGGCACAGAGGGACAAATGCCACATATCCTCACTCACATCTGGTAGCTGAAAAAGGGAACCTCGTGGAGGTGAGAGTAGAATGATAGATACCAAAGGCTGGGAAGAGTGTATGGGTGGGGAGGGAGATAAAGGCAAGTTGGTTAAGGGGTACAGTTAGGCAGAAGTAATATGTTCTAATGTTTGATAGCAGAGTTGGGTGACTATGGTTAACAGGAATGTATCATATATTTCAAAATAGCTAAAGTAAGAGAGGATTCAAAGTCTTCTCAACACATAAAAATAATAAATACTCAGATGATGGATACTCTAAATATATTGAGTTGATTATTACATACTCTATGCATGTAACAAAATACATTATGTATATCCCGTAAACATATAAAAATATTATGAATAAATAAAAACAAACAAAAAAGATATACAGATTGGCTCACTCATCTCATGACATGACTATCTATGTAGAAACTCAGAAAGAATTGACAGAATACATCTAAAATTAATAAGCAGTTATATAGCAAGTTTACAGGATACAAAGTTAGTGTATAGAAGTCAATTGCTTTTCTGTATACTATAAAGCAGTATTTTTAAACCTTTTTTCTCTCACAGTACAATTGAACCTATAGTTAAATGTCCGTGGCACACTTAAATTATGTTGATCAAAAAAATAAGGGTAAAATAAAAGAATATACTTACTGTGAACTTCGTTTGAAAATAATTTAAATTATGATCTTTAAAATTTTCGAGGCACATCTATGATGCTCTCACAGCACACCAAATGCATGCAGGTTGAAAATCGCTCCTATAGAGTCACTGCGACTTTAATCAAAATCCTAGGAAGTTATTTTGTGGATATCAAAAAAAACACTGATTTTAAAGTTTATGTGGAGGGGCAAAAGACCCACAATAGTCAACATAATATCAAAGGAGAAGAGCAAAGTTTGAGAAATAACATCATTAGAGTTCAACACCTTCTATAAAACCACAGTAGTATTTTTGGTATTGGTGTGATATCGGTGAATGAATAGGCAAAAATAGAGAAACCCACTTAAATACAGTCAACTGATTTCTGACAAAGGAGCAAAGGTAATACAATAGAGAAAATAGTCTTTTCAACAAATGGTGCTAGAACAACTGCATATCCACATGTAAAAATTTGAATACAGACTCAGATATTACACCCTTCAGCAAAAACTGACTCAAAATGGATCAGAAGCCTAAATGTAAAATGACAAATTCTAAAACGTCTACAAAGAAACAGGAGACCTTGGATACTAATATGCCATTTTAGATATAACACCAGAGGCATGATCCATGAAAGAAATAATTAATAAGATGGACGTCACTAAAATTAAAAACTTCTGCTCTGTAAAATCAAGGTCAAGAGAATGGGGAAGACAAACGATAGACTGGGAGAAAAAATTTGCAAGAAATACATATAATAAGGAGTGTTTTCCAAAATACACAAACCACAATAACAAGAAAACAAACCACCCAATTAAAAATGAGCCAGAAACTTTCACAGACATCTCATCTCATCCAAGAAGAAGAAGATATCTAAATGGCGAATAAGCGTGTGAAAAGATATTTCGACTCATATGTCATCAGGGAAATGCAAATTAAAACAATGAGCCGCTTCGCCCCCATTAGAATGGCCAAAATCCAAAGATTCAGGACACCAAATTTTGACAAGGATGTGGAACAGGAATACTCATCCATTGCTAGTCGTAATGCAAAATGGGACAACCTCTCGGGAGACAGTTTGTCAGTGTCTCATGAAGCTAGACCCACTTTTACCATATGATCAGCAATCACACTCTTTGGTATCTACCCAAAGGAGCTGAAAACTTGTGTTCACACAAAAACCTGCACACAGATGTTGATAGCAGTTTTATTCACAATTGCCAAAACTTGGAAGCAACAAAGATGTCCTTCAGTAGAAGAATGGATAAACTGTGATACAGGCAGACAATGGAACTCAGTGCTAAAAGAAAATGAGCTATCAAGCCATGAAAAAAAAAAACATGAAGAAACCGTACATGCATATTATGAAATGAAAGAAGGTTGCATACTGTATGATTCCAGCCTATGATTCCAAAGTCAAAACTATGGAGACAGTAAAAAGATCATGGCTACCAGGGGGTGTGGGTGGGGAAGGGATGAATGGTGGGAGGACAGAGGACTTTTACGGCAGTGGAGATACTCTGTATGACAATATGTGATAATACGAAGCATAAAATGGTGAAGACAGGTCATTATACATTTGTCCAAACCCATAAAATGTACATCACCCAGAGTAAACCCTACTGTAAACTCTGGACTTTGGGTGATCATGGTTTGTTGATGTAGGTTCATCGATTGTACCAAATACGCCACTGTGGTGGGAGATGTTGACAGTGGCCGAGACTGTGTATATTCAGGGACAAGGGGCATACAGGAACTCTCTGCACCTCCTGCTCAATTGTGAGGCAAACCTAAAATTTATTCACAAAAAAAAATGTGAAGTTAAAAATGGGGAATGGTGCAGGGCACTTTGTTTAATATGCTACCCATTTATTTACAAAAAAAAAAAAAAAAGATCCAGTAAATGTTCCTAAGTTCTTGTACATAGACAGAATGGTTCTGAGCTATACAAGAAATGTAGAACACGTGACCCCCAGAGAGGAGTGCTGGTGGAGGGCACATGCAGAGCCACTGTCTCTGGCTCACTGTTTCTACTCTTTGAATGTCATACCATGCTTGTGTATTTTCTATTCAAAATACTAAATTCCCAGAGTGACACTTATCTGTGGGATGCTCTGTTGTCATGTCATGATGCCAGATCAGCCTTTTGGTTCCAGAAACTCTCTACTCACTGCCCCTTACCACACTTTGTACTCACCCCAACCTTAGCTTTCTGGGGCTTTCTGCCAACCTTGAACAATACCCACCCTACACCTGTACATCCCCCCAAGCTCTCAACACCATGTGCAGTCACAGCACCTCCCAGGGCTTTTCTTGCCCACGTCCTTTCCCTCTTCTGGATCCCAGTCCCTTCCTAGCTTATTTCCCGGTACCAGCCTCACCTCTCCAGCTAGAACAGAAACACCCCAAGATTCTGATGTTCCCTCCAAATTCCATGTTAAAACATAATCCCCAATGTGACAGTATTAACAAGTGGGGTCTGTGGGAAGTAATCAGGTCATGATGGCTCATGGATGGGATCACACCTTTATGGAAAAAACTGGGGGAGCCTCCTTGTCCTTTTGCCACATGAGATGCACAAAAGATGCCATCTCTGAGGAATGGGCCCTCACCAGACACCAGATCTGCTGGTGCCTTGATCTTGGACTTAGTCTTCAGAGCTGTGAGCAACGAATGTCTATTGTTTATAAGTTACCTACCTAGTGTAAGGTGGTTTCTTTGGTTTTCTGTCTGTCTGTTTTTACAGTAGCTGGAGCATATTGGTCACATACATCTCTATGTTAAAGCATCTAAAGTGCTTTAAACATAGTAGGTCTTTAACAAAAGAGAGGCAGTTGATAGTTGGCCTCCACTGGCCTCATTGGTCAGCTCATTCATCCAACAGGCTTGGGGTCATGGCATAAACCAGACCCTACGGGAAACTACTGAGCTGCTCTTGCATTCTGATCAGAGGGCTGGCTGGGTAGAGCCAGGTGCCTTTGAACCTGCCCCATACCCTGACTCCAAAGACCCACTACTAAGACCCATCCCGCCTGCACTCAGTAGCCAGAAATCCCTGGAATCCCAGGCTTCACAACCTATACAAGTTGGAAATCACTCTCTCTGCAGCTTGGACACATAAGCCTTCAAGACACAAGGGGATTCAGAGGGGAAAAAAGAAAAAACAATACACAACTAGTGATATAACCAGACCTGACAGGTTAGTTTATAAAAACAAAATGCAATTCTAATCAGAGAGTGTGAAGAGGAAAGGGTTTGGAGCTAGGAGCCAGGCCTGGCAGAGTCTGGTTAGGTTGAGATGCGTTTTCCTTCCTTTATCGCCTCCCCTCACCCTCCCACAGGGCAGCCAAAACATCTAAGCAAGAATCAGGCCACACATGGAATCAGAAGGTGTCAGTTAAATAACAGTGGATGACACTGGGACCCCGAGAGACCCTCCTGGCTATCCCAGGCCACTGGGCAGGGAGCCCCAAGGGAGCCCCTGTAAAGGTGCTGTGGCCTCTGCTCTTCACAGGGCCCCTTTCCTGAGTAGGGGAGGGTTAAATTATTCATTTGGGGGTGGAGTATTTTTCTTTCTTCCTCTGCCCATCTTCTGATCTCCTTTTGTGCAGTGCTGTGGTTAACAAAAAATACAGCATGTTTGAGACAAAGTGTGTGCAATTCCCCTTCCAGAAAGAAGGCCTTTGAAGAAATGGCAGTGATGAGAATAGAAAGGGGACGGTGGGGAAGGGGCTGCAGGGGCAACGCGGGATGGGGCACCCAGGCTGGGAGGGCAGGCTGTGATCTCCCCACACAGGCAGGGCCTTTTGTGTTTTTGTTTTTATATCATTGTTGATGAGGGGAGTCTTCTGAAGTGAAGTGCTTGAAGGGGGACGTGAGACACAGGTCCTAAAATTATAGAATCTGATGCCAGTGATATACCCCTACCCCAGTCCCCATGAAGCATTAACTGGGGCAGGTTGGCAAGGGTCCCCCAGTAAGAGGGACCTTCTCCCACCCATGCTTCCCTCCCCACACACCCACACACTGGCTCCTACTCACCCTCTCTCATGTGTGACACTGGGTCACACTCTCACACACACACATATTCACCCTTGCACAGCCATGACACCCACACATGTTCACACCCCCACACACTCACACATTCACGCTCTCACACTATCTCACACACTCAGTCATACACACCCACACATGTTCACGCCCTACATACTAACCCCACTATTTCACATATAGTCGTACACACACAATCACACATTCACACTCCTGCCCTATCTCACCCATTCACAATCCTCCACACTCACACTGTGTCTCACACATTCACACCATCTACACTCACACCATCTCTTCCATACACACTATGAGCAGTCACACTCACTCTCTCTCACACCTACTGGTACACACACTGTCCATATCACACACTTGCACCTCCACACTGTCACATTCACACACCCACACTATCTCACGGACACATTCGTACACCCACCACTCAATCTGACACACCCATGTGTGCACACTGAGCACACTTTACACTATCTCACACACACAATCTCATACACAGTCATGTGCACTCATACCCACCCTTGCTCATTTACACCCACACTCACACTATGTCACACCTGTTTGCACATACACACAAACACACTCACACACGGGTGCCTGTGGGTCAGCAGCTGCTTTGGGACTTGGTAATATACAGCCTCTTTGGAAAGAAGTATGGAGAATCCTCAAAGAACTCAAAACAGACCTTCTATTTGATCCTGTAGCCCCATTACTAGGCATCTACCCAGTAGAAAAAAAGTCATTCTATCATAAGGATATTTGCACTAGATTGTTTATTGCAGCTCAATTTACAATAGCCAAGATATGGAAACTACCTAAGTGCCCATCAACCCAGGAATGGATTAATAATGTGCGGTATACATAGACCATGGATTACTATGCAGCCATTAAAAAAAGATGGAGACTATACATCTTTTGTATTAACCTGGACAGAGTTGAAACACCTTCTTCTTAGTAAAGTATCACAAGAATGGAAAAGCACGTATCCAATGTACTCAATAGTAAAATGAAGCCAGTAGCTGATCTAATCCACACCCACACAAGAGAAAAACACAATTCAATTCAAAGTTGGGGAGGGAGGAAGCCGGGAAGAGAGGGAAGAAGGGAAGGGAGAGGGAGGGAAGGAAGGAGGGAGGGGGATTGGTGTGCTCCCAGGTAATGGGCACAATGTGAGGGCATATGGCCCACCACCTGGGCGTGGGACACAACTACAACAGGGACTCTACCTAACAAATGCAAACAGGGTAACCTATTTATTACCCTGTACCCTCATATTAAAGTGAAATTTCAAAACAACAACCCAGCAGCTATTGTACCCCTTTGCCAAGGTCTGCCCCACCCTTCCTCCCAGCCTCCCAGGGCCCTGCCCTCAGCCACCTGCCCAGCCCACCTCCTGCCGCCTGCCCTCCCCAAGCCTCTGATTGAGGTTAAGTGTCTCCCCTTGGTGTTTGCTCCAGAATTCTCCACTCTTTGCCTCACTATGCCTGCCCTCATCTGGCTGCACTAATCCCTTAAGCCAAGGCAATAATGACTAATCACAGCTTATTATGCAGTGGCTCTTGGTGAGATCTCAACTTTCACGTGAGGCCGGCCTTAGTGTGCAGGATTGCAGCTGTGACAGTGGTAAGCCAGGCCTCAGGAGCAGGCTGGGGAAGAGATAGCTGTAGGAAGGGAGGTGTGGGTGAGTTTCCCTTTGAAGAGGGATCCCCAACACCAGGCCTAGGAGGGCATCTCAGCCATGCTGGCTCTACCAGAGAAAATTGTTGCTATGCCCAGAAGATCTCCCAGTTCCAGGGTCTTCACATGTGTGAAAGGCATTTGCATCACTCATAACATTGCATAAAACAGTGGTTCTCAACTTGTGGATTGAGACCCACAGGAGCTGTATTAAAGGCTTACAGCATTAGGAAGTTTGAGAACCACTGGCATAGAAGAAGGGTTTCTTAAAACAATGCACATTTCAGGGCACAGCCAGCACAAAAACTACTTTGGATCTCTCACTGGACCTAGGACCGTGCTGGAGAGTTAGTATATGTTCTCTGGACATGGGGCATGAGTGACATCAAAAAATACTATCTCACGTCCTTGCTGGATGCTTCTGGCCCCATCTAAACTTAAACTCACAGGGCTTTGTGCTCCAATTCAGGTAGCACTGCTGGAGTGTTCTTAGGGCAATGAGCGCACTGCCCTTGGACTGCCAAGTTCAAGGTCTGCTTCTCTCCCCTGGTGTCATCCTGTACTGACAGCTTGCGAGTCAACGTTTGTTCTTTCATCCCCATCCTTAGGAAGAGGACTCAGCCATTATTGCCCATCTATCATAGGAAATAGAGCAAAATGGATGAAAGCACAGGCTTCCTCGACTTTCCCACCCCTATATACTAGCCCTTGGCTAATTAAGATCCTTGGCAAGTTACTCAACTGCTATAACTCTAAATTTTGTCTGTTATAAAGTGGATTTGTGACTCTCAGATTTAGAACTCCAGCATAGACCTTCCCTGCCAGTGGTAGCCCACTATGTCAAGTGGAAATACTACTTGACTGCCAGTCAAGTGTGTCTTGGATATCTAAGAGGAATCTCAAACATGGCAGGTCGAAAGCTGAACTTCTGATCTTCCACCTCACAGCAGTTCCTCTCCTGGTCTCCCTCCTCAGTGAAGACCAGCTACCTCTTCCCACCCGCTCAAGCCAGAGCTCTCAGAGTTGTCCTCCCCACCCCATAATCCAGTCTCCCAGGAGGACCTTCAAAACATGTTCATGAAACCAGCACTTCCCAAAGGAGTCTCCGCCACCTTGCTACAAGCCCCAGCCCCTCTGCTGGATCAGCTCCAGGATGGCACAGAAAGGTAGTAGAGTAACCCGACTAAACTGTATGGCATCTGTGCCCCTCCAATCCTGCAGAGTGAGAACTGAAACCTTCCCAGTGGCCTAACAGGCCTCCATTCAGGCCTCACCTCCCACTGCTTTCTCACTGGTCCTCGCCACTCAGCCACCCCAGCTTAACCTTATCGTTCCTTGAACTTACCAAGCACTCTACAGCCTTAGGCCCTCTGACTTATGGTAACTTCTGTCTGGAAAGCCTTTTCTTCCAGATAAACATACAGAGACACATCCTTCACCTGCTCCATGACTGGGAGCACGGCGAGAGGAATGGCTCTGGCCTCCCCCACTGCAGCAGAGGAGGTCATAAAACTCCACACAGAGAAAAGGTTGGCTCAGATGTCACCCTCTCAGCCAGCCCTTCCCTGACCCCAGCCCTGCATTTCCTCTCTGCCCTTTATTTTTTCCCTCCTTGTTCTGTATTATCATCTAGCCTAATATTTTTCTTTTACTTATGCATTTTACTTACTGTCTGTCTCCCTTGACTGATCCCTATGAGGACATAGTTTGGGGTTTGTTTGGTTACAGACAGATTCCCAGAGATTACAACAGGCTCTGTCACACAGTTATCACATAATAAGCCTCTGTTGAATGAATGAATGAATGAATGAACGAACGAACCACCGGGCTAATGAGTGTCAGGCACTCTGGAAGCATCTTTTCATGCATTAACCTTGCCTCCAAGATCTTTTATAGTTCCCATGACATAAGAGCCTGTCATGACTTGCTGGGAAAAATAAAGGAGATAATGTGTGCCACATGCAAGACTCATAGTAAATAATAAATGGTGACGATTGCTATTGTGATCAACATCAACTGTGTTAAGTCATCTGCGGCCATGCATGGTACTCAGCCCTTCCCCCAGGGTGGGCAGCCCTGTGCTGGGCATGTGGAGCTCATGCTGGGGCTGGGGCTGGGGCTGGGGCTGGGGCGGGGTAGGAAGGGAGAGCCTGCCTGCAAAGGGTTCCAAATCAGCCCTGCTGGGGGCCTCTGACCAGGTGAGGAGCGCAGCCCACCACTAGCTCAGGTGCTGAAGGCCGTTGCTCTGTGCCCAGCTGAGTGAGGACCTGGGCTAAGTCACCACCAAGCTGCTGAGACGGGAGGGGGTGGTGCTCACTTCTGTACACTAATGCCTGCCATCCAGAAGAGGAGTCCCTGCCCTGGCTTGGCCTCCAGTCCTCCCCTGTAAAGGCGAGGAGGTGTGTTGGCACCACAGCGTTCCAACAGTCTCCTTCAGCAACAAAGGCTGTCCCTCTGTCATCTGTCATCAGAGGTACCAGATCGGGCAAAATACCCCAAGTGGCTGCCTGCCCAGTGGGTGGGATGAAGGAGAGGCGTGGACCGCTCTCTTCACCTCCCCTGCACCTCTGCAGGCTGCCAGGGGTGAACTGCACTTCCCTGGAGGTGGCCCGCATGCCAGACTTCCCCAAAGTGCTGACTCCTCTGAGTCTCTCTGCTCATTTTCTATGCATTGAACTTCAAACACCAGAGAGGCACTCAGGCAGCAAGCAGGGTGGACTTGGCCATTATACTCTCTCTCGCTCCTTTTTCCCTTCATCTCCCTCAAGACAGGATTATGGGTTGCACCTATTAATTCTTGTCTGGAAGCAAGGAGCCAACCTTTTCTCTTTGTGGAGTTTTATGACCTCCTCTGCTGCAGTGGGGGAGGCCAGAGCCATTCCTCTCGCCGTGCTCCATCTGGATGAAGCTGTGTCCTCCAAGTTAACCAGCTCAGAAGGGAGCTGTCTGAGGCCTCAGGTCTTCTCCCCAAGGGCGGCAGTACATGAAGAGGAGGGGAGGTGTGTGTGTGTCCCCCACACATAGGAGCTTCCTAGGGGGTAGAGCCTGGAAATTCTCCTCCTCTAACCTCTTCCCCAAAGACAAACAAAGCAACCAAAATAAAACTGTGTCCTGTGAACTTATTTATTCATTCAGCTGCTTTTAACTAAGTGCCTTCCACATTCCAGGCACTGTGCTGGGCCCCAGGGAGCAGAGATTAACATCTCAGCTTGGAAGTGGACATTTGGGCAACAGGCAGTGAAATTGGTGCTTTAAGTGAAGCTCTGATGGTAGAAAGCACACAGGGCCTCAAACTCTGCCAGGGGGTGGGGGATCAAGGGAGGCTGATCTCTAGAAGCAATGCATGAGTGGACTCTTGAAAGTTAGGTAAGAAATGTAATAAGCAATAACATATATGCAGGTTAAGCAACTCCAAAACACAATGTACCTTTCTCCAATTGCATGCACTTCCATATGGCTAAAAACAGCATCCCATATGGGCAAGAAGCGAGAGATGATTAATAGGAAGTGTGGGACCTTGGATATCAGGCTGAGGAGTTGAGATCTTCTCCCAGCAGGCCTGGGATGCCCCTGAAGGGTATATTATTCGCGTGTGTGACATGATCAGATTTGTGCTTTAAAAAGACAACTCCAGTTGCAGGAGGAGGAGAGATAGGATTGTGGTTGGGAAGTTGGCCGGGTCCGAAGATTAGAGAAGCATCCATGCAGAAAGTTGTTACAGTGATTAAAGGGAAATGACCAGGAGTGGAGCCATGTTTAGAAGGTGGAATGTGCAGATCTTGGAAATGAGTCCATGATCGATGTAAGGAGGAGGATCAGAAGAAGGAAGACAAGAAGGGGAGACCCTGGAGTACTCATTTTGATAACAAGGTGGATAATAACAGTATTTGCTGAACACACACACAACTATCCAGTGTGAGGAGCGGATTTGCAAGGGGAATTGGCAGTCTCAACGTCAGTCGAGTCCCCAGTGCTTGGAAGCTGCACAAGAAAAGAAGCTTCAAGAGGTGGGTCTGCAGCACAGGAGAGAGGCCCCTAGTTGGCACATGCAGGGGTTAGGGACGGGGCCACCCAAGCCATAGGGGTGAATGCAATTTGTCTTGGAACTTTGGTAGAGTGGAAAGAGAAGCAGGCAAGGTGTTAAGCAGAAATGTCAATAATGAATTGCAAAGGAGCCCCCACAGGAGAACTGCACTCCCCTAGATCAAAAAAGAGCAACTCAGTCTCGTTTTGGGAGTTGTCCCTGTGCTGGCTGCTCATCTTGTGGAAGCTCTGAGGGAGGCGGATGGCCCTCAAGTGGAGCCAGCCTTTGTGGCCGTCCTCTTTGTCCAGGCAGCGCTGATGTGAGCCCAGCACGACTTCAGGGCTCTATGACCAACCTCTGTGCAGACAAAACATCCATTCATGGCCCTTCTAGAAAGAGGCAATGTCTCCATGCTGAGAAATGAGTCTTTCCTCATATCTGACAGCAGCCCCACCCAAATTGGCTCGTCAGTTCACCTCCGTGACCAGCATGGACCCCCGGGCAGCTTCCTGTGTGGGCTTGCTGCCCCATCCTTGCAGCCTTCCTTAAGATCCCAGTTAGTTTTTGCTCACCACCCAGCCCTGGCCTCAAGGGTCCTGGTCTGAGCTCAGCAGTGGCTAAGATCCCACACCCTGCAGGCAACTCAGGTGGTGTCTGAGGCTGACGGCCTCCAGATTGGGTATCTAGGTTCCATCCCCCAGAAACATGTTGCTGAGCTCCATCCTTTGCCATGGAGTGTGCTTTCTGAGCTTCAGTGAGGCTGAAACTCTGTTTCTTCTGAGGAAGAACCTATGGCCACGGTCAGGCTGCGGTCTGTCTGCCTAGACTGTAACCAATCTGCCCCACCTCCGCCCCAGCCTCCAAACTTGGACATAGTGTTAGACACCCATCTCCCTTTGATGCCTACACACCTTTGCTTCTCCCCATCCAGTGCTGTGCAGTTTCCACGGCACTGCCTTAAAACCCAGCAGTCACTTAATAATGGCTATTTGACAGCAATGAAGGATGCAGCGGGCACTCAGTGACCTTGCCGAGGGTCAGGCTCCATTGGAGGCAGGACTGTGAAATTTTCCTGCTCTGCCCTAAGTTTATTCTTTCCTTGATTTCTTCCGTCTGCTTATCCCCTTGAAACTGCAAAACTCCTATTATCTCTTCTCCCTCTCTCTGTTAAATCTATTCTCAGGTCATTAAGTTTGTCTCAAGTGCTCTCCTATCCAGGAGCATGGCTGCTGAAATGGGGGGTCTGTGGCTCAGTCCTTGCTCTTGAAAAGGTTGTATTCTGGTTAAAGGGAAGATCCCAAGGTCACGCAGGTGGTAAGCAGAAGAGCCAGCACTTGCTTCCAAAGCCTGTGTGTTCGGTCCCCTTGGCTGAAAGGCCTCTCAAGGAAGGAAAACAAATAGCCATTCAATGAGCAAGATTATGCGCAGGAGTTTGAACCAGGAGTATATCTCAGTTAATCTTCAAGATGAGTCTCCGAAGTCCAAACACCCATTTCACAGATGAGGAAAGAACATGAGATGAGATAAGGATGCAGGAAACGGGGGTGGAGCTGTGTGGAACAGCTCATAGGAAGAGTAAACAGCAAGGGTTTGGGGTGGTTCACCCTGGAGCCTGGGAAAATGTTTCCCCCCTCTGAGTTCTATTTCAGCTCTGTTTTCCCTCTTGGCATAATACATAGTCCCTAGGAAAGCCACCCGCAGCTGCAGGAAGAGGCCCAAACATTCCTGTTAGACCCTAGTTCTTCCAGGAAAAGTACCCTGACCTCCACATCCTCAAGGTTACCCACATGTGTCACCCACAGTGTGGCCCACACGGAGGCTTTAAGACAGAATCCATTACTGTCAAATGGCAGATGACAGGTGCAGACTGTCCACATCCTAAGAGATCACCCAGGCTGTGTGCCCAAGGATTCGGCCTCAGGCTGGGGGAGAGAGTGAAACTGAGAATTTGGGAGAAGGAGTCAGACAGCAAAATAAATAAATAAGACAACCTGGGGAGGATTTTAGGGGGGCTGTTCCCCATGGTCTGGGAGGGCAGACAAGTCTCATGGCATCTTCTCAAGAGAGAACACATTTGTCATGCCCCTGTCAAGAAATCACAGCCACCTGCATTCAGAAGGCCACGGATTTTGATGTCTTTTAATCCTCCCCAGGAGAGGCAGGGTGACCCACTGTGGTGGTTTGCGGCTGTTTGTGTGAGCAGTGGGACCCTCTGAGCTCTGGCAGGTGGAAGTGGAGTTGACCCTGCCCAGAAGGGCCCTGGTGGACAGCTTGTCCATTGTCACCAGAGGCCGACTGCCCCCTAGGCCCCCGAGTGGCCACCATTCGAAGGTGACTGACCAGCTGGGAGGCCTCTGTTGCAAACAGCAAAATGAACAAGTTCACAAGGAGCAGGTGTCCTTCCTTCTTGTTTCGGATGCCCTCCACATTTTGGATGTGCACAATGTAGCTGTCTTCCCCAGGCCCCCTCCCCCAAGGGTCACAATACAACTTCCACTTACTGAGGCAATCATAAGCCCAGTCGTTCTCATCATCTTAAGAAAACTTGGGCCATACTTTCCAGGGCTCTCCAGCCCCTGAACCTCTCATCGGCTGGGATGCCTGACACACCAGTTGTACCCACTGTCTGCATCCAGGATCCAGTGGGCATATGGCCTGGACTACAGGATTGAGAGAAGTATGTACACCCAGACTCACCCCAGGCTCTTTTAGGAAGGGTCCAGGGCGGCCGCAGAGACAACCAGTGAGGTGGGCTAAGAGGGCCGAGCTGCCCTGGGGCCTGGTGGACTTGGCTTCTCACTGGCCCTGCCCTAATTGCTGTTCATCTGTTCAGGCTCCCCCACCAGCCACTTGCCTTCATGTCTTTATCCTTCCAGCCTCAGACTTAAATCCTAACGGAGGTCAAAGTCCTTTCTGCCTCCTGTGTCTTTATCTCTTTTCCTATCTCTCCTTATCTGTGAAATGGGTGTTTGGAACTTGTTGGCTGGTCTTGACTGTGAACCGAGATGCATCCTTAGCTCCGGCCAGAGGGAGAGGATGTGCCACTGTCCAGGGCCAGCAGGATGGCACTGGGTTTCAAAGACCCTGGTGTCTCCTAGAGAGCATGTCTCCTTGTCTGGACGCACAGGGCAGTCAGGCAGGAAGGGCGTGCATGACAGCACAGGTGAGGGGGCTCTGGTCATCGCGCTGTCCCTGTGTGGTCCTTACACTTGCTGTATGATGGCACTCCCCCGTTTTAGCTGTGTGACCTTGGGCAAGTTACTCAACCTCTCCAGTGCTTCCATTTCCTTAGGCATACAATGTGTGTGTATTTGTGCATGCATTTGCATGTATGTTATGTATATATTATACACATATGTAAATAACAGCAACATCATAGGAGCATATGAGAATTATCTGGTTCCCACACAAAGCAGTTAGCACATGGTAAGTTCTCAAGAGATGAGAGTTCATCATCATCGCCACCATCATCATCATCACAATTATATATAATACAATCAACAGTCTCATGGTGCCAAATCAGACTGCCTTCAAGGTCAGGGGCTAGACAGGCTGACTCCAGATAGGTTTCATGCCCAGACCCCGGAGCCTGCTGGCCCCGCTCGTGCCTGGATTCTCCTCCCAGTGTTAGGAGCAGAAACATCCAGCGGCTGATAAACTGGGTGATTCCTCAAAGCCTTGCAGTTAGCAAATGAAAAAAATTAGCCTCATTTTGTTAATCACACTGACTGCCTCTGCTCCCAGTGGCCCCCGCACACTAAGTTGCTTCCCTAACCCCCCAAATGCCACCAGTCTTGCCTTCGTGCCCTCCCATGTCTCTGCCACCCCAGGCTGACCCTGTGGCTCAAGCTGCTGTGCCCTGCAGGAAGTGACTCCAGGGTAAGGAGGGACAGTTCCCTCCCACTCCGGGGCAGGCCCTGGAAAGGCAGCAGGTAGGTGGGAGCAGGGGAGAGCTAATTAGTGCACTTCCTCCCAAAACAACATCAGACTGCCACACGGCACCCGTGTGGCTTATCTGGGGACGGGAGAGCCGCGAGGCCGGCACACTGCCCCCTGTGAGGGCTCTGATGGGGAGTCAGAAATGTGTGCGGGTTCATAGGATGGCATCACGTGTGCTGGGCCATTGCTGGCACGTCCTCCCTTCAGAGTCCACACCCAGCAAAGTTACCTCTGCATGCTATGAACGAAACGTGGCTCTTCCAGCTGGCTTCTCTCTTGCTTCTCTCACTCTGCACCTCCCCACCCTGCCTTCTCCACACTCTGCTCCCTCTTTCCCACACACACCTTTCTCAGCCTCTGCCCGTGCCTCCCCCCAGGATTGCCCTGCACCCCTCTCCAGGCTCCTTGCCCTGTTCTCCCTGCTGAAACTCCTGCCTGCCCCACTCTACGCTCTCCAGGCTTACACCTGCCCAGCCTCACTGCCCTCTTCAGCTACCTATGCAGGGGCTCCCCCCAGATGTCAACCCGACAGCACCCTGTGTTCCACTGGCTGTCCCCACTCAGTGGGAGGAACGTTGGTAAGTACTGCACAGGCTCAACCCCTGCCCAGAGGGCCCTTGGCAGGATGCAGGTGAGGCTGAGCAGAGACACGAACCTGGGCTTAGATGTCGGGGCAAGGAGGCTGGAAAATGGGGAGAAGAGCGTCAGTGCAGAAGGCAGCTCCCTGGTACGTGGGAACAGCCAGCTCACAGATCACAAGCACCAGAAGATGGAGTCAGCCTGGGAGGATGAAGAGGATGTGGGTGCTGACGGGCAGGCAGCAAGAGCACAGGGCTGGGGGCAGCTGTCCCCTGCTAGATCCAGGTTGACCAACAGGCAGAGGAGAGGGAGGAGAGCAGAGGGGAGGTCTGGCCCACTCCTCCGGGGTGACGTTGGCAGAATGTGCCCGCAAGCTTCCTATCTGTACCATTGAAGCCTCGAGCAAGGTTAATCAAGAGCTGGATGACCGGGTCAGCCACAGTGCCCTCAGCAACCTCCTGCCATCTCCTACAACTTCAGCTCTGCACTAGGGAAGTTGGAGTCACCTCACTTGGGCGAAGAGAAGATGGGGAGCCCCAAACCTACAAGGGAAACACTCTACACCCCATCAACTACACAAACAAGGACTGGGGAGGAAATGGCTGCTCTGAGTGAAGCCAAGGGGGCTACAGAAAGCAGCAACCCTCGTAGAACAGGATGGCCAGCCACCCCTTTGGAGTATGACTAGGAACCAGTTTTCTTTTTTTTGAGACAGAGCCTCAAGATGTCACCCTGGATAGAGTGCTGTGGCATCACAGTTCACAGTAACCTCCAATTCCTGGGCTCAAGCAAGTTTCTTGCCTCCGCCTCCCAAGTAGCTCGGACTACAGGCGCCCGCCACAATGCCCGGCCATTTTTTGGTTATAGCCATCCTTTGGTGGGCCTGGGCTGGATTCAAACCCACCAGCTCAGGTGTATGTGGCTGGCGCCTTAGCCTGTTGAGCCACAGGCACCGAGCCCTGTTTTATTTTTCTAACAAATTCCCTCCCCACCTGTGCTCTCTCAGAGCCCAGCTTTCTCACTGGCTCATTCAGCGGCTTCCTGAATGGTATCTTGGCCCAAAGCCATAACCTGCCAGCCACTGTCATTTATTAGAATGGTTGCACAGGGGTCCTTAAGACTCAGCCTTGTTCATTTTAAAACTTCAATCTCAAACCCAGATCAGAGCTTCCTTCCTGTGGCTGTAACAGCCTGGTGTGTATGTTTGTGTATGGAGAGGGTTGTGTTGCCAGACTGAGCAAATAAACATACAGGGTGCCCAGTCAAATTTGAATTTCAGATGAATATTGAGTATTGAATGAAAATATCCAAATGCATTTGTTAGGATAAGCGTGTCCCAGGCAGTATTTGGGGCGTACTTATCCTGAAATACATTCATCGTTTATGTGAAATTCAACTTGAACTGAGTGCCCTATATTTTATCTGGCAACCCCGGGGGTGGGCTGAGTGAATACTTGGCTCCCAGGCACATCCTCTTGTTTCTCTCAGCACCACTGCTCCAGGGGTATCCAGGGAGAAGGAGCAGCCACAGTAGAGACCCACCTCTCCTGGCCACCTGCCAGCTTTCTGGTCATTGTCCTTGATTCTCTGTGTGATGGGCATTGTGCTGCCAGTTACAGGGAATATGTGTGTGGTTCGGGGAAACCTCCTGGATGCCCAGTCTCCACCCCCACTAGGTGGAGGATCAAACTCTGATTCAAACTACCACACCATCTCAGCTCCTGTCCCTCAGTCCCCATCCTGTCCACACCTTTCTAGGGCAGAGAAATCCAGAGAATCTCTCAGCCTTCCCAGTTGGGGGGACTGCAGGCTATTTCTTCTGCAATCTATTCCTGCCTGTTTGGGCCACACAGGGGCAGCTCAGCCAGCCTGCAGGACAGTGGGAAGCCACCTGGATACATGTCCTGCCTCCTTGCAGAGACCCCAGGCTCCATGAGTGATTGTCTTGGGGCTTCACTCCTTTGACTTTAAGAGCGGAACCATCCTCCTCCTCTTCCCCAAAGTCAAATTCCCTCCCTGCCAGCTTCTTCTCATGCTCACCAGGGAAACGGAATAGGAAGGCATCAGTCCCAGCCCCGGGGAGCTCTACAGACTCCGCCGGCCCCAACTATGGGGAATCTCTGTGCTTAGGAGGTGGGGAACATGGTGCTGTGTGGGCTCAGATTTAGGCATTAGTCACCATTCCTGGACAGCAGGAAAATCCCACTTGACATCTTGTTATAGTAAACTGTACCCAAATCTGACGCCAGAAAGAGGAGAGAGTGAAGTTTCAGGGGTCTCGGGGTCTCCAGCTGTCTGACCAGACCTCTTGCTCCTGGTCTTCAGCGTCACCTTCCCTTACATGAGGGGCTGGTCTGGGCTGTCTCTTCCAGCACCTGTAGGGTGTTACCGTCATTGCAGTGGGTGCGGGAAGGGGAGAAAGCCAAGGGGATCTTTCTCAGTCAGGACATGGAATTCTAGGAGACAGAAGTTGCATCCTCACTTCCAGAAACCACCCTTTCCTGCAAAGGGGACACCATTGCCCTTTCTGCCTGTCACCCTTCTCTTAACTCTCGTGCAGCCAGGAAAGGTGGAAAGACAGGAGAGCCTCACAGAGGCTGGGACACCAGAAAGGCCCTCGGGGGAAGGAAAAGCTTTTATTTTCTCTTTACTTAGGGGTGCTGCAGACTCCACCCCATCAGCAGAGCTGAGCACCTGCTGTGTGCTGGACTTTTCACTTGTAGTCTCTGTAGGAAGCTATAATTTACAGACACTCAGTTAATTGTCACCACCACTCTTCGAGTCATTTTTAGTCCATTTCTCAGGCAAAGGAACTGAAACATGTTTAACTTAAAGAGCATGTTATTTTTCTAAGCCACACTTTTTGCCTTTTAGTATTTTTCCCTCCACGCCATCCTCTAGGGAAAAAGCCAGGCATTATTCAATCAATAATCTATGTTAAAACTAATGGCAACTTAGCATTGTGGGTAAAGGGAGGCACCCAGTATTTTACAAGGAGAACTTGAACTACATCTATCTGACTTCAAGGGCTGTCTGTGCTCTTCTTCATGTCACCATGTCTCCTTGCTGTTGCCTCATCAGCAGAGAGCAAAAGTAAAGATTGTGTGGCTCCCTTAGGCTTAAGGCCTCTCCTGGTTCCTGCTGAATATGAACTGAATATGTGTCCCCATAGGATTGATGCATTGAAATCCTTCCTTCAAAGTGATGGTATTAGGAGGTGGGTTCTTGGGAGGTCATTAGGTCATGAAGGTGGGGTCCTCAGGAGTGAAATTAGTGCCCTTATTATAAAAATACCTAAGAGAGGTCTCTTGCTGTTTCCACCCTGTGAAGACCCACTGTTGTGAACTAGAACGTGGACCTTCAGCAGACACTAAATTCACTGGTACCTTGACCTTGGACTTTTCTGCCTCCAGAACTGTGAAAAATCCATCCTTGTTGTTTATAAACTGCCCAGTATTCTGTTGCAGCAGCATGAAAGCACTAAACCAGCTCTTGTGTGCTCAGATGACCTCAGTTAACCTGGGTTGACATTTGGCCAGCAGCCACTAACCTTTCTCTAGAACTTCATTTTGTTTAAGACCAGTGCCCATTTTGGTTGGTGAGCTCCACAGATAGAGAGTGGAGGACTGGGCCACCCAAGAAGACCAGCCACTTCTGTGCTCTGCCAATTCTTAAATATTGTCGATATATACCATCTTCACAAAGGGCTCACAAACAGTTTAAAATGAGCCCTGATGTACATGTAGAACTGTACGAGGCCCTTGTTTGCAGTCTAGGAAGTCAAAGCTCAAGGCACCAACAATTGGCTTCTGTTGAGGGTTTGTTTCTCATAGGCAGTACCTTTTGATGCTTCCTCACATGGTGGGAGGGCAACAAGGTTCTCTTGGGCTTCTTTTATGAGGTCCCTAGTCCCATTCATGAGGGTTCCACCTTCAAACTACCTCCTAAAGGACACATCTCTTAATACTATCCCACTGTGAATTTTGGGAGGCACAAACATTAGGTCACAGCAGACAAGAAGTTGAGCTGAGACCAAGTGCCTGAGTGTGAGAAGAAGAGTCCCTAGCTCATTTCCATCTTAAAAATATAATAAACAGAAAATAAAAGCCCTCCACCACTACCACTACCCGCCATGCTGACCTGGATATTTTTATGTATTTTGTACCATTTATTCATCTATATCAACTCAGCACTGATGAAGTGTCCAGCAATGTGAAAGGATGAGAATATTGGGGAAGGTCCAGAGTGTGGGTTTTGCTGTCAAGAAATACACAGCTGTGATGAGAGGGGTCACGCCTGCAATCTTAGCACTCTGGGAGGGCAAGGAGGAAGGATCCCATGAGCTCAGGAGTTTCAGGCCAGCCTGAGCAAGAGAGAGACCACATCTGTGCTAATAATAGAAAAACTAGCTGGGTGTGGTGGCAGGTGCCTGTAGGCTCAGCTGCTTGGGAGACAGAGGCAGGAGGATCGCTTGAGCCCAGGATTTGAGGTTGCTGTGAGCTAGACTGAGGCCACAGCACTCTACTCAGGGCAACAGAGTGATATTTTGTCTCAGAAAAGGTTATAGAACTTAACTGAGTTGTTTATACAGTGCTGCCAACGTAAGGGAATGGTGGCAAGTTTGAGAACTTCATTGTCAGACTTAGTACCTCCACAACTCTGATGGCCATTCCAGAAAAAGAGTTCCAAAATTGCTTTCAAGGGCAGACCAGTACTTCAAAGGTGACCATAGTGATAATTAGAAATGAGGTATGCAGCACTTTTTCTAGGGTGAGTTCTCCAACTTCATTGTCAGACCTCGAACTCTTTGAGCCTTTTCTTCCCACAAGGGAGCAGAGCTAAACAATGGATTCCATAAGCAGGAGAATGAAGGAAGCTCCAGAACTGAGCCCCTGTGCCCACCTCCACAAGAGGTTTTAGCTGAGACTCCAACCTGATCACAGTGCTGCAGAAGGCTCCATGTGAAATGTTGGAGTTATAGCGGTCTGGGCCCATGCTCAACATGCACCATGGGTTTAAACACATGGTCACACGTGGGGGCAAGTTGATGCCCATTGTGAGCACACACATGCACATGAGCATGCGCCCAATGGACACATGCATGTCACGTAAAGCTATAGCTTGTTCAAGCTGAAAGCCTAACCCTGAAGACGCCCTCAAGCTGATGTGGGGGCTCTTGGAATCCAACCCTCCTTGGGGCTCATCCCACTGCTGGAGCAGGGGAGCCTATTCCTGTGTATCTCCTGCATTTTCACCTCCGTCAGCTGCTTCACCACCCCCAGATGGGCCAAGCTTGGAGATTGAACAACAGCACAAACTTTCTCCAGGAAAGTGGCAGAAGAGAGAACATCAGTAAATACTTAATCTCGTGACTGGCTGAAGGTGCTGATAACCAGTTTATGGGGAGAAAATGTGCTTGTGTAGTCTCTAGGAACTGAGTTTCTAGTTGATTTTCATCTTTGTGGGTGGGAGGGGAGCAGGGGGACTGCCTCAGGGTGGGAAATGTTGGTTTCAAAAACTGAAAGGCCATTCTTCTCTCCTTTGTCCTATGGTCCAGAAAGACAGAGTCTTGCAGTGACCAAGTATGTGTGGTTGTGGCAGGCCCCAGGCTTTTAGGGAAGATGTAGACAGTCTATGTGCAGGGCAGCAAGAAGCCAGAGGCCAGGACTGAAGGCTCCCACTGTCCGCCAGGATGGCTTAGCCCAAGGTGGAAGGGACAGACAGGCCTGAGCCAGACACAGCCAAGCTGTGAAGTCACAGAGGGTTGAATTCAAATCCAAGCTCTACCATTGGGCATCTTAAATAATCTCTCTGAACCTTGGGGTCTTTAGTACATGGTGAGTGGTACAGCAAAACAGCCAAGAGCATCAATACTAGGGTCACTGCCTGGGTTTGACTACAAACTCTCTCTCCACTGGTAGTCTGGGGGAAGTAGCACACCCTTGCCATGCTACAATTTTGTCAACTGGGAATGGCCTGATACATCCTAATTACTCAATAAATGCTACCTATGTCTTATGTATAAAATAATTAATTGCATACCCTGCAATGAAAAGAACTTTAACAAGAAAAGATTGGTAATTATTTAACCTCAGAACACAAGTACTGCCAGGATCACCTTCCTCTTGGAAAGCAAGGTCTATAATAAGATGATAGCCTAGATGACCTTGAAAAGTCACTCAGTTTTGTTTCAATAATGGCCACCACTTACTGGAGGAATTATTTTAGCCACTTTCTTCAGTCTGTACAACCATCCTTCAAGCTTAGTATGTTCTGAGCTTTGAGAAATGTTGACCCCCACCTCTGGACTCTGAACAGTTGAGGAAGACAGTGATAGCAGATCAGAATATCAGCTTTATTAATTATCAGGCTGTGTTAGACTTGGGCCTGTGACCCAAATGGGGTCTTTTGTAAGTTCTTCCAACCTAGGAGAAAAGATTTCTCCCAGGAGACTCCTCTTTAGCCAGCCCCTTGGAGCCCCACAGTAGAGGGCAGAGGGTCCCCAAGCCTGTGCAAGGGGACCAGATGGCTCACTGCCATGGGAACAGGGCTCAAGGAAGAGAATGGCCTCCTCTTTGAGAAATCTGAACTGGAAGATCACACAAGAGCAGGAATCATCATCCTGATCTCTCTAGGCAGGGAAATGGTAAATGTAAACAGAAAAATCAAGGGCATGTTTCCAACCTTGTATCCTCCCAGGAAAATGTGCAAGCTACAAGTCAGTATCTGCCCTAAAAGCATGGCCATTCTGTGTCGAGGTGTGGAGAGTGCTATTCAGAGAGGCCAACAACTTGCCTGGACTTCACAGGAGCAGAGGCTATGCTGACACCCAGCTGCCTGGCTACCAGCACCCTGCACATCCCATCCCCCCACACTGCACCTGCCACCAGGTCTGTGTGCAGACCAGGACTCTTTTCCTCTGTCCCAGGCTGCTGGTCAGAGCAACTCGAGGCCCTCTGGACCTGGCTAGCCAGCCCCTCGGTCTCTTCACTTGATCCCAGCTCTTCTCTGCACCCTGCACTGTCAGGAGGCGACACTTTTAGACAGTGATGATTAACCACCCTAACGAGTGGTGCAGATAGTAAGTGCCATAGGCTTTTAAAAATAGCCCAGAAAGCCCTGGGCACAAATGGAAAGGGCAGAGTGACACTCTGAGTCTCTCAAAGAGGGAGTCACAAGGAAGGAAAAGGCTGAGCCGGGGTGACCTTGCCCACCCCACAAGGCTGCAGGAGCTTTGGGGGCCATGGAGTGGAGCACAAGGCCACAGAAGGGTCTCCCACCTATGTTTGTCCGACAGGCAGCCTCTGATGGGGCCCTGCCTGGGTGAATGTGCAGAGCCCCTGCAGGAACCCCCAAAGCCCGGTGATGTGAGGCTAGAGAGCTATGTAAGGGGGGAGCAAGAAAGGACCAAGCTAGAGTAGAGCAGCCAGGGACATGGTGCTGGGCTCAGTAAATAGATTAGCCTTTACTTCAGTCCTCTCGCTGGGCAGGGGCTCCCGGTGCCACTGTGGGTCCCAGAAGCCCCCAGCTAACAGTGGGGCTATACGCGCCATGGAATTCAGTTCACAGAATACAAACTTGAGAGCTGACAACAGGGGCCAAGTGTGACATATTAAAGGGACTTGAAAGCAAGGAGGTGGGTGGGAAGGCAGTACTGGAAACTGAGGAGAAAGCTAGGGGCGAAAGGGCCAGGGAGAGGGGGTGGGAGGAGCAGCTCTGGGAAATAGCTAAGACAGCCAATTTGTCATTGTGCAGGACTGTTCCCAGGCAGCCTGGGCCTTGTGTTGAGATAGCTCAAATGCCCTCATACAATTTAAAATTATTCATAGGGTCAATAATCTAATCCATGGGAATCCCGATGATGCAGTTTCCACGCTCCACAGCGATGGGTTCAACATCACGGTCAAAACTGGAGCCTAGGGGCTGGCGCTGGTCCTGTGAGCATAGCCTAGTATACGCAGAATATGTTGGCACCAGTGAATTGTACTTTGATGCTAGTGGGCTCCCCACACCCTTACCTGTTTCCAACCTTCCAGCCTTCCCCATCCCTCCTGACCTCAAACACAAAAACACTTGCAGATGGAAATGCCTGGTGACTAAGGGCCTTAGCTGCCACTGCCACACGCCATACTAGGGGCACCTGCCTAGCTCCTCCAGAAAAGAAACCCGAACTCACTATTCCTCTTCATCCCTGCCTCTCAGATCCTCACAATTTCACAGGTGGGACATTTTCTCTGAGCTCTATAAACACACTTCTAATTAAACTGGAGAAGTTAGGCAATGCACACCAATACAAAGATTTTCATATTTTTATTATAAATAGCCCAAATATTTGGTCTCATTTCCAGTTTAAATGAGTAAACCATAATATTGATGGTTTGCAACAGATGCAAGATGGATGGAGCTTCTCCACCAGCTAGCAGAACCACTTTTAATGGGGAATATATCGAAGCTATAAATTCCTGCAGACAGGATTGCTATGCAATAGCATAATATATCTTCCATTCAATCTTTTATACATTATGTTTTGTCTTGCACTCCAGTGGATGTATTTATGGATCTGAAGCTTTTCAGTGAAGAAGCACCAAGTACCCCCTTTATCCCTTCTGTTCCATTTCTGCAGCCTCTAGAGATAGCCCTCGCTTGCTCTTCTTGTAATATTTATTAAAGAGTTGGAGCATGACCCTTTTGTCCTCATGAGTGTCTCCTGTCTGAGAATGAGACCTTGTGGCCCCAAACTTTGCTGGGATCTTAGTGCCCACAGGCAGCCAAAGATGCCAGGGAACTGAACAGGTGCCTATGAGTAGGGAAGCTGACCCCTTTCCCTCTGACTCTGGGCACATCATAAAGACAGGAAGTAAACAAGAAGCTGCCACTACTTTTGTGACGGTGGTGGCAGTTTCCTCCACCAGAAAGATCAAGACTTAGTAGTAGCCTCTGTAAACTAAGTCTCTGGCTCACCACCAGACCCTGGGAGTTAGATGGACTTTGTGTAGCAGCGGCATAGCCGGAGGGAAGAACAGCTATCATAAGCCAGCATCTTCCAGAATATTCGACCCTGCCTCTGGGCTTTGCCACTCCCAGCTGTGCTGGTTGTTTAAGTCCTTGGTTCCTTTATCTGTACAATAAGGATAATGGTGCTTCCAGCGGTGCGCTGGTAAATATTTAATGATCCCGTTGTGTTTATTACCTTTGTTTTTAATATAATCTACTTAATTGTAAGTTTATATAATTTTATTTTTAGTAACAGCTCTGTTTAACAATTAGCTCACCAGACTTTAAAATACTTAAGTCAGCCCTTCTGATCCCTCCCCCATCCTGCAGGGTGTGGCTAGGAGGGCTCAAACCTAGAAAGGTGCCACCTGCACACCTAACTAAGGCCTGGCATGCAGGAATCATGTTGGAGGTGTCCAAACCTTTTTTCTTTCCCACTGCACATTGGAAGAAGAGTTGTCTTGGGCCACACATTAAATATAAACACTAATGAAACTATGCCAGGTGCAATGGCTCATGCTTATAATCCTAGCACTCTCGGAGGCTGAGGTGGGTGGATTGCCTGAGCTCAGGAGCTCAAGACCAGCCTGAGCCAGATCAAGATCCCATCTAAAAATAGCCAGGTGCTTTTAGAGTTCCAGCTACTTGGGAGGCTGAGGCAAGAGGATGGCTTGAACCTAAGAGTTTGAAGTTTGAGATTGCTGTGAGCTAAGACACCAGGGCACTCTACTGAAGGTGACAAAGTAACAATCTGTCTAAAGGGTAAAAAAAAAAAAAAAAAAAACTAACAAAAACTGATGAGCAAAGGAAAAGATCCACACATATTTTTCGTGATATCTGCCACCACAGATAAGCAAAACAGTCCTCAAGCTGCACGCAGCACGCAGGCTGCAAGTTGGACACTCCTGGCACTTGGTGGTAGTTGTCAACCTTAACAATAATGAGAATGACAGAGAAAGAGGTCAGAGCCCAATGTAGGGACACCAGTGGCACCCTCACCCTTTTGGGGCTAGAGCGTCACCCGGCAGCTTCCTCATTTGGTTTCCACTAACCGCATTGGGAATTCTCTAGACGTCATGTACAGCTATCTTCAAATTCAAGGGTGAGGGATCTATTCCAAAGCTAAGTTGAAGCCATCTCTGCATTACTCATCCTTACCCAATCCACTGGTCCCATCTCTCTGCATAAAACAACAGAGGTTGACAGTGAGCTGATTTGCACAGCGAGCTTTACTTTCACCGAGGGAGACCTCGGATGATTACAAGCTGGTGACAGGGATAAATGAGTGGAGCTTTCCTCATGTAGTAACATGTGGCTGATATTAACACCTACCTCATAGGGTTGTCTTGAGGATTAATTGAGATAATCCACGTAAAGTGATTAGCTTAGCGCCTGTTTGTTGTTGTTGTCCTGAATCTTGTGAGGCCTGAGGAAACCTAATCTAATGGGGTGGTTGTTTGGCAACTGTTTATACACAGTGATTAAGTGTCAGACAAGCTTTTATCCTCCCTGTTTTGGGAACCTGAGAAATTTCATCCTCCCCACTTTCTGGGCTTCCTTTTTTTTTTTTTTTTTAATCTTAACTGAATTTATAAACGTTTCCTAATGTAAAGATTGAAAGAGCCAGGAGTTTCCAACATGGCCTTCCTTAAGGCGGCATTCCAAGGAGGATCAGCTCATCCTGCAGTGAGGATCAAACAATTCTAGAAGCTTCAGGCTCACCACAAAATCAGAGACATCCTTGCTGGCTCCTCCCCCTCGTCCTTGCTGCCCTTCCCCTCCTCCTGCCCCCCAATTATAAAATGGGAACAATCATCCCTAACTCAGAGGCATGCTGTAAGGAGTAAGTTCAAATGCTTTGTACACGAAATCGTGTAGCACCGGGGTCGTAGCTGTTGGTGGTGGTGTAGCAACGTGTGCTCACAGAGCATGTCACCACGATTGTCTCATTTCAGTTTTCCAGCCTTAAAGTAGGGACAAAAAATGGTGGGTTTGAAGGAACTGAGTGGACCTGCCGGGCTCAAGTGGAAGCTTCACTCTGGGCTAAAGTAGGAAGTGCTTGAGACAATGGGGTGAAGCCAGTCTAAGGGTTTGGACTTGACCATGCAGGTAGGTTATGGGGTATGGATGGCTCTGAGCGGGTAAGTGACAGGCAATTGAGTTGGCCGAGTCTCATCAAGTTGACTGGCTCTTCTGTCTCCATTACCCTGGGCAGAAAGACCGAGTACTGAGGGCTTAATATACAGCAGTGCTCTCTCTCCCCTGCAGGTAACAGGACCTTGGAAGGGACTTTTCCTGGTGCCCTAGTATTAACATCCAGGACACCCATTCAGCAACAAAATGTCATCTTTCAAAGAGAGCTGCTGCTGCTACCCAGCTCTCATGTAAGGTGGCTGAGCAGGCTCTGCTGTCACCAGCCACCCACTGCTTCCAAGTCCCTTCCCTTCCCCTGCTCTATGCAGGATTACCATGGCTGGCCAGAGACATCTTTGGGGTCCTGCATTACCAGTGTAGTGAGGTGTGCAGGGCAGTAGACATTTTGTTCCCTGCAGCAAGGAGTTAGGGTCTAGGCTCCACTGGCTGAGTCAGCTGTGACGATAGACATAGCCTCTGCTGTTGAGTGAGCACAATACAGGGGTGTCAGGCAAAACTGGTGGGCACCAACTCTGCTGCTGCCCCAGCTGAGCAGCCTTGACCACCAAGATACTTAACCTTCCTCTCATGCCTAATTTTGCCCATCTGTAGGATGGAAATAACAGTAAACACCTCATATGGTAAGTATGGAGATTCCACATTGTTGGAACTGAATGCTTATCCCCCTGCCCCAATTCCTATGTTGAAACCCTAATACTCAAGATGGTTGCAGTTAAAAATGGGGCTGTTGTGAGCTAATAGAGTTAGTTGAGGTCCTGGGCATGAAGCTCTTATTAAGGGGTTATGTCTTTATTAGAAGAGATAGCAGAAAGCGTCCCTATCTCTCTCCCTTCCTCTCCCCCTCTCTTTCTGCCTCCATGAGAGTACACATCAAGAAGGCAGCCATCAGCCATCCCAATTGTCACCATGTTGGCACTCTGATATGAGACTTAGAGCCTCTAGAACTATGAGAAAATAAATGTGTTGTTAAGCCCCCAGCCCCTGGTGTTTTGTTGTGGCAGCCTGAACAGATGGAGACATATGCTTTGTCATTTAGAGCGGAGGCTAGCACGTAGTAAGGCCAGGTAAATGTGAGCTGTGACTACTATTATTGCCTTCCCAGGGGGGATGTTGCTTTCTGCAGGGTACTTGGTGAATAGCTCCATCCCTACTTGAGCAGGAGAAAAGACATTTGCATGGAAGGGAATAGAGCCAGGGACAGTGGCCTCAGGACAACTAGCATTCCATTAAGCACGGCAGGAGGAAGTGCAATTTCTGTAGGCCAGGTGATACCCTGAGAGATAGGGCTTTGCCACTGTTTAATACGACAAATTGGCCACTAGGCGAGAAGCCAAGAACAAGAGGCTATGTGGTGAACCCCACAGAGGCAGATAAAGTGGGGAGCAAGAGGAGGCCCTTCAGAATCCCCCAGAGCAAGAGCAGGACCTGGACACCTGCCAGGGAGGGCATTGATCACTAGGAGCCACAGCCACTAGCAGGCCAATTAAGGAAGAAAGCGGTTGCCTCTTTCCTCTTCCCCTGCCCACCCACGCATCCATGCCCTTAAACTTCCACACTGGAGAAGCAAAAAGAGAGGAGGTAAGAGAAGAAGAAAAGAAAAACAAGGAAACCAGCCCCCACCTAGACCCACCCTGTAGGTGCCTCACCCCACAGGAAAGGCCTAGTTAAAGGGTAGGAAAAGGAAATTAGGTTGGGCTTGGATATGAAAGCAGAGTTTAACTACAACTGCAAGAGTTTTTGCTTGATTTCCTTTTCACTATGTCTTTTTAATTTGCAATACTGTCTCATGATATAAATGGTATGGACCATGTGGCCGCCAGATGGACACAGAGGTGCCCCGTTTGGGTGTGGCAGACTCCAGTCTGCTGTGGGGTCAGGAAGGGACCTAGTGTGGCCTGGGATCCTTAAGCATGGGAAATAGAGACTTTCCTGTTATTGGACTGGCTTCTCAGCCACATCCTTTCAGATCAGGGCCAATGTCAGATTGGACCTATCAAGGCAGGAAGTAGGTGATGACATTGAGATCTGCAGAACCCCTTTATCAGCTGACCAAAGAAGAGAAAAATCCTGTAGATGAGGAAGCAGGAGTACCCCCAGCCAATGAGACGGTGGCCCTCTGGGGGGAAGAACTCATCCCTTCTTGAACTGACATCCTATTCCAGCCTTCCAAACCAGGCACCCCCTTATTTCCCAAGCATGGCCTTCTCAGGAGGCTTCCCCTTGAGGAGTGCCCCCTATATCTATGTCTACCACTCAGAGGTCCCAGACTAACGGTCAGGTGGAGGCTGAGTATGGCCCCATGCTCCAGGAAAAATCCATTCCAGTGCAACCCAGCCACCACCCCAATCTCACTCTGCTGAATCCCCCCTGCTTTCAGACTGTACCACATCTTTGCAAGGACAAATCCCATCCTCGAGCCCCTGTTTCCCTTCCCCCACTTCCCCCTCCCTTCCATTCCAACCCTTGGCTTTTAGAAGGTAGAGTTAGTTGTTGAAGAGCAGGAAATGCAGGTGTCCCCAAAGGCCAGCTCTGACCAGCACACCTCCTAGTCTATAGAGAGTCCCTAAGGAGTTTAGGAGGCAACATGCAAGCTGGCTGGAGCATAGATGTGAAGCAAGCCGGGTTCCTTACAAGGAAATTGATGAGATGTCTTTAGCTGTTCTACTTAAGGATTGCTACTGGCATTTAAAGGGCAGGGCAGGGCCAGGCAAACCAAACGTCTACAGTGAGGGGCCACAACAGCGCATTTGCCCATACCCTGTGTGGTATTCTAATGCCACACAGACATTTATGTAGGGCTTGCAGTTTATCTACAAAAATAGACACTTCCTCACTTTCTCCACTGGGACAATCCATACTTTTGACTGTTATTTCTACTTTGCTTAAGGTCATTTAATGCGATTTCTTATCCTGTACAAAGATCTATTCATTCTTCTCCTAATAGTGGTTTTCATTTTAGCATCCATGCTTACCTGTGCTCTTTCATTTCCCTTTCCTTCTTACACAGAATTCTCTCTGGTCCATTCTTAGATCCAAAGTTATTCATTCTCAGCAGAAGTAAACACCTGACTACTTCATGAGGACTTATAGCACGGTCATTGCCAAGCATTTAGAGAGAGAAATAAATACCGTTTTATATAAATTTTTAAAATTCCAAAAGGTACAAAATGTGAAAGCGAGTGTCTCTGCCATCCCAGGCCCACAGTTTCCCTCCCCCAAAGGTCATACTGTGACTTGTTTCTTGAGTGTTTTTCTAGAGATATCTTATATGTTGTAGGTGGAAAGATAGAGGGAGAAATAGAAGAATAGATGATAGATAGATAGGTGATAAATTCTTCATTTATTCTCATGTAAGTGGTTGCATAGCATTCCCACTATGCCTTCTCGGAATGGAGAGAGAGCCTTTGCTGGTGATCCTGATTGTTTATCAGGGACATTTGTCATCCACCATATTTCCTTATTACATGCAACAATATGTAAAATAAATTGATGCAAATAACACCGTGTGCATGTGCAAATGCAGGTTCAAGAGAAATCCCTAGAACTTGAATCAGTATCCAAAAAGGGCACTGAAGTATGGGCAGTTGATTTTGATAAAAAGCATAGGAATTACATTCCCACCAGCCATAGTTAAGAATCTTCATTACTCAAAACCTGCCCATGGCACAGTATCTTCAATTTTTTTTCGCTCATATGATAGGTATCTTATAATAACTGTACTTTGATTTTCTCCTGTCATACGTTAGATTTTAATAGGTAGGGTTCACTTGTATTTCCTCTTATGTGAACCTTTCATATCTTTTTCTCATATCTGACTTGGACTACTTGAATTTTTCTTTCTTTTATAAGTGCTCAGGCACACATTATGCATAGGATATGGTGATATGTTTTATTCTATTTTATTCTATTTTTCTTCTATTTTTTACCTTTCTATTGTATTAATTTCATAAAGAAATGTTTTATCATTGCATAGCCCAGTTTTCCACTCTTTTTAAGGTTACTGAATTTAGTATCAAACTCTAAAAGTCTTTCCCATTCTGAGGTAATTAACAACCATAGAAGATTCCCATAAATTTTTTTGCTATCTTTTCGGTACCTCTTCATTCATTAGAATTTACTTTGAAGTAAGGGGTAATTTAGAAATCAGACTTGTTTTCTGAATAACTTCATAGTGGCTTCAGCACTGTTAATTGAAGAATTTACTTTATGCCATTTATTTCAAATATACTTACAGGCAAAAAAGAGGCAGCATGCACAACAGTTAAGAACAAGATCTGGAGCCTGACTGCAGGGGCCCAGATGTCAGGTCAGAACACAGACTAAGTTCCCGCAGATCTGCTATCATCACTATTATTTGCACACTATTTCCCCCAATGCCTTTGCACTAGTGTCAGACTCTAGTCCATTGATCTTTCTAGTCCTATGTCAGTACCACATTCTTCTGATTATCATAGCTTTGCAATGTGTTCATGTTTTATGTTATCACTTTGGCCAATATTACAACCAATATCTTTCTCACATTATAAAATTGTTTGTGCCCATTATGGTCTAACCTAGTGGTCCCCAACCTTTTGGGCACCAGGGATCAGTTTCATAGAAGACAATTTTTCCATGGACCACGGGGTGGGGATGGTTTCAGGATGATTCAAGTGTATTATGCAGCACACCTCCACCTCAGATCCTCAGGCATTAGATTCTCATAAGGAGCGTGCAACCTAGGTCCCTCACATGTGCAGTTTATAGTTGGGTTCATGCTCCTATGAGAATCTAATGCTGCTGCTGATTTGACAGGTGGTGGTGTTCAAGCCATGATGACCTTGATGGGGAACGGATATGAATACACATGAAGCTGCTTCCCTTGTTCACCTGCTGCTCACCCCCTGCTGTGCAGCGTGGGGTGTGGGGGAGGCAGACCGTTGAGGACCCACAGCTCTAACTGATTATTTGTGTATATGAAGACTTCTAACATCTCAATAGCATTTTCTCTCAGAATTTTCTCTCTTTACCAAATTCTCTTATAGTTTATAACTTTTTAAGCTTATTCACTGGGCTTTTTCAAGTACAAATTTGTGTAATCTGCGATTACTAAAAACTTTACCTCTTTCTTTCTAACAGTTATACCACTTCTTTATTTATCTTTTTTAATTACATTGACAAGTATCTCCAATAGTGGACATTTTTATCTTGTGCCCGACTTTAATGTGAATGTTTTCAAGTGATATCATATTCCCTCACGTTAAGTAAATAGCCATCTATTCTACTATATTAACACTTTTAACATGAAGTTTGCATTTTATACTAAATGCTTTTTTAGAATTTTAATTTCTACCTGTAAATGTGCTGAGTTATATTTATTATCCCATTCTACAAGTGGATATTGAGTGTCTAGTATATGCTAGGCACTCTTCTAAGCTTTAGAAATTCAAGAGTGAATATATTAAATTGACCTATGCCTTCATGAAACTTACTTTCTACCCAGGGAGTCTGTCAGTGATCAAACAGAGTGTGTGTTATAACACCAAGTATTAGGTCAATGCAATTACAGTAATAGAGCACTTAATATCGCATTATTCTTGCATTCTTACATGGATTAGGTCTTCATGATTGAAAATGACCAGAAAGCTTTTAAATCTTCCCAAATTATTTTTAAGGAACCAGAAAGGGAATTTCACTAAACATCCTTGAAGGCACTGATTGAAAAAAAAAAAAAAAATTATTTGTGCGCCCTATAAGGTCAGACAACTCCACAAACTGATTACACAGATTTTTTTCATGGCATTCCATTAGAAATACTGAAAAAAAAAATCATAATTAGAGAGTGGTTAAAAGGTTGTTTCAAAAAGCATAATTTATATGCAAACAAGGAGAACATGAAGTCACTTGGTGAGAAATAGCTACAAAGGACAGAATGAGAATATCTAATAACTTCCCCAGACTGTTTTTCCCCTGGAGATAAAATATCTACACACTCAATGCCTCACCTCCCATTCTCTCCTAAGCACTCTTTGTCATCCACCAGACACAGAGTCGCCTCTGCTGAGAATCCTGTCCTAATTTCCCCTGTGTTCTCTTTCTTACTTCTCTGGTCCCTGTGGCTGGTCCCATGCTTAAATCTCTCTTTACCTTCATCGCCATATACAAATGCTTTAGCCGGGACGTCGTGGCAGATGACAGCAGAATGACATGTTCACAGCTCCCTGTGTCCATGGACTTCTGCAGTCCTCTCTCTCCCAACTTGGGGCTTTGCCACAGGACTTTCTTTGGCGAATTTGTAGAACACAAACATCCTGAAGCAGAGTCTTATAAAGTGTCTGTGTGTTGGGGCTTACAGTGTATTTTGTTCTTTAAAACCCAGAGACATCCACATGAAGGTCCCCACCCACTGGAACATGAGATGACCACTTGGCTCAGAGGCAGACACATTACCAGGCTGGGGCTCCCTGCACCAGCCAGCCCACTCCTGCCTGCCCTGGGAGTGAGGCCATGCTTGAATAACCAGGCCCAGCCAAGCCACCAGAGATCAGCCAAATCAACCCACACCAGAAGAACCACCTAGCTGACCCATAGAATTATGAGAAATAACAAATGTTTATTATTTAAGTTTAAAATTTTGGGACTGTTTTTACCTGCCCCTGTCACTGTCAGATCATTGTAGGTCAAGATTACGCCTCATTCACTGGGCACAGGGCCTGGTGCAGTGCTGAGTACATAGTGTCCATCTGATTGATTTTAAGAAAAGAAAAACTCCTTTCTCAGAAGGAGAGACTCCAACGGCACCTTCCCCTGTGCAGCATCCACCACCCTACTGCCACCAGCCACATTCTGTCCCAGGGCCTGCTACCTTTGCGCAGCTGCTTTGTCAAAATGTCACTCCCATTAGACTGTAAACCCTGTGAAAGTAGGGGCCTCTGTTGTGTATGTTTGCTGTTGTGTGATGTAGCACCCACCACAGAGACATGACTGGCCCTTGGCAGGTATTTATCTGTTGACTAAATGAGTCAACACAGCTTGGTGTTTGCTGCAGCCAGTAATATGGCCTGGTGGGATGGGGGTGTTCATCTTCTCTGCCCCACACTCAACCTCACAGGCCCTATGCTCGCCTCACAGCATTACCAATGGACACACTTCCCCCAAAGGGCACATATTGTACTTATAGAAGAGAAGCAAGTGGGGGAGGGGCAGTGCTGGGGGACAGTCTTAGAGGTCAGGCATAGCAGATCACCTACTGAAGCTAGGCAGGTAGCTCCATGTGCAATACACAGACCTCCCCAGCAGACACTGATATAAAAAATCTCCAGGCTGAGGAAATAGCAGTGACCTGAGAGCCTGGAGACTGAAAGACCTGGGCCCTGCTCTGACATGTGACCTATTTCTACTGACCTAACTTCTCTGGGCCACAGAGTCCTGCCCGGAGGGCCTAACATACCAGCTCAAAGGAACACAGTATATAGCATGAAATTGCTTTCAGAAAATAAAAGCTAAGGAGACCACCTTCCTCATAAACAGGCTGAGTTCTGCACAGTTATGTTTCAGAAGGTTGTTTGGAAGTGAATATTCCATTTGCTCACAGAAACCATATTGAAAATGATGGTTAGGTTCCCTGGCTCCCACTCAAAAGCCTATTTAAACCATAATGTAACCGAAATAACATATATTTGCAAAGAAAAACGGCAGGAAAAATACTATTGCAATACTAGTAATTAAAACAGAAAAAAAAAATAATACCACGGAACAAGGAGCAGCATTTCTGATTCATCTCAGATTCCAGTGCTTAAAGAAAAGGGGATTTAATTAGAAAAGAAGAAGGCGGCAGAAGGTTCTGCAGAGATCCAAATGCATTTTTCGGTCAGAATTTCAAATCCCCAAATGTGGGCACTGTTTCCCCCCGAAATGTTACTTAGTGCTGCGACCTAGGCATGCATCTTTTACTATAATTTGACTCATATTTTGAGGCACAGTTGAAATGAGAAAAGGGAGAGAAGAGACATCTGCTAGGATCTGAAAGAGAAGAAAGACAGTGTAAGAAATAAATTACTTTTCGTGGGAAAGTGGGGAGACAGAGTTTCATTCAGTTGCCCTGGGTAGAGTGCATGGTGTCATCACAGCTCACAGCAACCTCAAACTCTTGAGCTCATGTGATCCTCTTGTCTCAGCCTCCAGAGGAGCTGGGACTACAGGTGCTCCCCACAACACCCTGCTAGTTTTTTATTTATTTTTATTATTAAATCATAGCTGTGTACAATAATGTAATCATGGGGTACAATGTGCTGGTTTTATATACAATTTGAAATATTTTCATCGAACCAGTTAATATAGCCTTCATGGCATTTTCTTAGTTATTTTGTTCAGACATTTATATTCTACATTCAGTAAGTTTCACCTGTACCCTTCTAAGATGCACCATAGGTGTGAACCCATCAATAACCCTCCCTCCACCCTCCCATCCCCTCTCTTGTCCCTTTCTCCATATTCTTGTGCTGTGATTGGGTTATAGCTTTCGTGTGAAAGCTGTAAATTAGTTTCACAGTAGGGCTGAGTACATTGGATACTTTTTCTTCCATTCTTGAGATACTTTGCTAAGAAGAATATGTTCCAGCTCCATCCATGTAAACATGAAAGAGGTAAAGTCTCCATCTTTCTTTAAGGCTGCATAATATCCCACCCCAGGGTGGGCATGGGACTTGAAGAGAAACTTCTCTGAGGAAGACAGGCACATGGCCTACAGATACATGAAAAAATGCTCATCATCCTTAATCATCAGAGAAATGCAAATCAAAACTACTTTGAAATATCATCTAACTCCAGTAAGATTAGTCCACATCACAAAATCCCAAAACCAGAGATGTCAGTGTGGATGTGGAGAAAAGGGAAT
>CAUYRH010153808.1:0-46782 GCA_963574655.1 Perodicticus potto | reverse complement strand
TAACATCCATGAATATGGAATGCCTTTCCATTTATGTAGGTCTTTTTTATTTATTTAAAAATTTTTTTTTTTTTTTTTGAGACAGAACCTCAAGCTGTCACCCTGGATAGAATGCCGTGGCATCACAGCTCACAGCAACCTCCAATTCCTGGGCTCAAGCGAGTCTCTTGCCTCCGCCTCCCAAGTAGCTGGGACTACAGGCACCTGCCACAATGCCTGGCCATTTTTTGGTTGCAGCCGTCATTGTTGTTTGGTGGGCCCGGGCTGGACTCGAACCCGCCAGCTCAGGTGTACGTGGCTGGCGCCTTAGCCCGCTGAGCCACAGGCGCCGAGCCTAAATTTAAACTCTTATACAACCCTAACCACACCCCTGGATAAAATACAACAAACAAGTAGTCTCCTCTGTATTTCTAGTATTTCAACTTTATATAAAACTTCCAGGCTCGGCGCCTGTGGCTCAACGGGCTAAGGCGCCAGCCATGTACACCTGAGCTGGCGGGTTCGAATCCAGCCCGGACCCGCCAAACAACAATGACGGCTACAACCAAAAAATGGCCGGGCGTTGTGGCGGGCGCCTGTGGTCCCAGCTACCTGGGGGGCAGAGGCAGGGGACTCGCTTGAGCCCAGGAATTGGAGGTTGCTGTGAGCTGTGATGCCACGGCACTCGACACAGGGTGACAGCTTGAGGCTCTGTCTCCCAAAAAAAAAAAAAAAAAACTTCCAGGCATGAAAGTGAAAAAGAGATTCCAGTCTGAACAAAGAGCTGAATAACGATCAATGTTGTTAGCTAACCTCCTTTCTCAACCAGAAAACACAGAAAATCCAGAATCCAACAGATAGAGCAACAACACCAGTCAGATCAATCAGGTAGAAAAACTTTATGGTTCTAGCTTGCTCCTTTAATACTGTTATAAAATATTCTGAAGGCCAGAAACAAAATCAAATAATCGTCTTCTTGGAAAAAGAGTGCCACATTTCAAAGGAACAATTTATCTGGAACACAGATGGCTAAAAAATTTAGGTCATTCCAAAGGCTTGAAAAATGACCCCTGACGGGTGGTGCCTGTGGCTCAGTGAGCAGGGCACTGGCCCCATATACTGAGGGTGGCGGGATCAAATCCAGCCCCGGCCAAACTGCAACAAAAAAATAGCTGGGCATTGTGGCAGGCACCTGTAGTCCCAGCTACTCAGGAGGCTGAGACAAGAGAACCGCCTAAGCCCAAAAGCTGGAGGTTGCTGTGAGCTGTGACGCCACAGCACTCTACCGAGGGTGACAAAGCAATACTCTGTCTCTTAAAAAAAAAAAAAAAAGAAAGAAAGAAAGAAAGAAAGAAAGAAAAATGACCCAGGACTATGAAAAACTTGATAGAATACAGGTATCCTTCAAGATGAGCCAATTCTGCCATACTTAGAAACAGACACAGGCAACAAATAATCTCTCTCTCCGAAAAGCCTGTGGGATTTTTTTTATTGGGGTAGGTGTTTATTTACACAGAAAAAAATTACATGCAATTTTTATATTTTATAAATTGCTACAATTGCATCCATATATGTGCATACACACACAGGTATAGAAACATATGCACATATTCAGGAATAAAAAGATAAAGAGTATTTATAAATTATGGTCTAGACCAATTCTGGAAAGAACATAGATTTTTTTTTTTTTTAAATACTTATCCAGTAGTAAAATCAAGACATGGCATTCACAACACAAATTTATAATACCAGTCTAGGGTTTAAATGGCTTATTTAATAAATAGCTATTTCAAATTTTAATAACTTTTTGAATATAGCCTACTCTGCAGGTAAAATTCTGCTCCAAGCTTAGTAAATACATAACTAATATTAAACGTTTTATGAAAATTACAATGCTACTTACTATTAAAGAGAATCTATTAACTAAGAAAATTATCTTTATTACCTTGTATTTCCTATCTAAAATATTTATTGGCTGTGCAAATTAGTTCAAGTTAATGTAATATAAAATATTTACCTTCACACCATGGCCCACATCATCCAGAACTGTGTAGTCAATAGGTTTCCGAATATACCTTACAGGGCGTTCCATATTTGCGGGTGCTATGATTTTGTGAGTTCTTGATGTATTCTTATTTGTTGTCAAAATACCAATCTCTCTTCGAGCCACTTTCTCTTTATGAATATCCACAGTCTGCATTTTAAATTTGAAAAAAATAAAAAATTTGACATAGTAAATTATATATATAAGGACCATCTACTTTATAATGGATCATAGAACAGAATTAAGTATCTATTTTCTAGTGAATAACTTATCTTTCTCTTTTAAATTAAGCAATTATACAAAACTAAAAGCAGGAAATATTTAAAAGTGTTTGAAATAAGAGCACCCACTAATTTCATCAATTTGATTCTAAAACAATTCTCAGGCAAGCAGGGGTTTGTTTTTCCCCGCCTAAAGACCTGGTATGTGTAGAAAGAGTGAAGTGTCCTGCTCCAAGTAGTTTACACTTTATTTAATCAGGATTAAAAAAGAAAAAAAGAAAGAAAAAATTTAAAAATGAGTAATTTATAATATAATGAGGTCAGTGCTGTGATGACACATGCACAGTTTATTTGAAATTACTATAAAGGTGCTGGGAGCGAAACACCTAAGTAGGCTGAAAGGATTTACAGAATAGGTGGCCATTAAAGAATGAAAAGGAATATAGGAGGCAGATATGGAAATTACATTAAAGTCAGAACAACATGCTACAGACAAAAGTATAAGAGAAAACATGATATAAGCAGAGGTTATAAACTGTTAACAAGCAGCCTAGAAACTTGTTTGGTACAGCCTACCTAGCCTACTTATGAGACTTTCTATAAAAATATTTTTTACTTGTCACCATTTAAAAACTGGATGGTAGTCATCACATGAGAAATAATTACTCAATAACTTAAAACTTTGTCCTAATAATAATGTGCATCCAATGACAAACTTAAATTGAGTGGCACAATCATATGTGCATTTTAAGAAAATCCCATCCTGTCCCTAGCAGTTGAGGATAGATATAACGAAAAGACCAATAGTGAAACAAATGAGAAGGCAATTACAGTGTCGAGGTGAGAAAAGGCCAGGAATCTGAACTGAAGCAGGAAAAAGAAAAAAGAAAGGAACTGTGAGAAAGAACGCCTTAATATTATACTTGAAATGATCTATAAAAATCCATCAAAATTTTTAGATTGATTAGAAAAAACCTGTAATCGGGCGGCGCCTGTAGCTCAGTGAGTAGGGCACCGGCCCCATATACCAAGGGTGGCAGGTTCAAACCCTACCCCGGCTGAACTGCAATAAAAAAAATTGCTGGGCATTGTGGCAGGTGCCTGTAGTCCCAGCCACTCGGGAGGCTGAGGCAAGAGAATCACCTAAGCCTAGGAGTTGGAGGTTGCTGTGAGCTGTGACGCCACAGCTCTCTACCGAGGGCAATAAAGTGAGACTCTGTCTCTACAAAAAAAAAAAAAAAAAAAGAAAAAGAAAAAGAAAAAATCTGTAATCAAAAATACTATTGCAAGGCTGGCAGGGTGGTTCACGCCCGTAATCCTAGTACTCTGGGTGGCTGAGATGGAAGGATCACTTAAGCTGAGGAGTTTGAAAACAGCCTGAGATAGAGTGAGACCCTGAATCTACTACAAAAAATAGAAAAATTGGGCAGCGCCTGTGGCTCATCGAGTAGGGCACTGGCCCCATATACCAAAGGTGGTGGGTTCAAACCCGGCCTCGGCCAAACTGCAAAACAAAAAACTAGCCGGGGGTTGTGACGGGCGCCTGTAGTCCCAGCTACTGGGGAGGCTGAGGCAAGAGAATCACCTAAGCCCAGGAGCTGGAGGTTGCTGTGAGCTGTGTGACGCCACGGCACTCTACTGAGGGTGATAAAGTGAGGGTCTGTCTCTACCAAAAAAAAAAAAAATAGAAAAATTAGCCAGCATTGTAGTGGAGTACTGTAGTTCCAGCTACTCAGGGAACTGAGGCAGGAAGATCACTTGAACCCAGGAGTGTGAAGCTGCTGTGAACTAGGATGACACCAAGTTACTCTAGTCTGTGCAACAGAATGAAACACTTTCTCCAAAAAATAAAAAAAAATGAAAAAAATACTATTGCAATTGGGTGCCATGGCTTAACATTTGTAATCCTAGTACTTTGGAAGGCCAACTTGAAGCAAGGAATTTGAGGTTGCAGTAAGCTATAATGATACCACTGAACTCTAACTCTAGCCAGGACAACAAAGTGAGACTCTTTCTCAAAATTTTAAAAAAAGCTATCACAACCCAAAACAACCTGGAAAGAAAACCTCTCTGTACTTGTCTAGAATTTCTGTAAGTTCTAAAAAAGATGTATTTTCTTTGTTCTAGATCAGCGGTTCTCAACCTGTGGGTCATGACCCACAGGAAATGTATTAAAGGCTCACAGTATTAGGAAGGTTGAGAACCACTGTTCTAGATGTTTATGTAAACAACCTTAAAAAATACAGCATCTCCTCAGAAAGCAAAGGGCCAATCTGTTTACTGTCCAGTATAATAAAGATAACATAACCCTCCAATACAAAGGTCAAAAAGGTTTTCTGTCAACTTACATAAAAGATCCGGTCCTATAAGTTGGGAGTCCCTTTCCTCTAATGTACCAACTGTGTATGCAGGCATCACCTGCTTCTCTCTACAAGGACTCAGTGTAAATCAAGACTCAGTTACTTGGCACAAAAGCTGGCACTCTGGGTACTGCTATTGCCATCAGTAATCAAATCCTTTGACTCTGACCCAGGAGTCTCATGTCTTCCAACAGAATGCATGAAATTGCAGTAGGCGAACTTGTTAGCTTACAAGGGTAAAAATCTCAGGCCCCTGGCTCGGCGCCTGTGCCTCAACGGGCTAAGGCGCCAGCCACGTACACCTAAGCTGGCGGGTTCGAATCCAGCCCGGGCCCGCCAAACAACAATGACGGCTGCAACCAAACAATGGCTGGGCATTGTGGTGGGCGCCTGTGGTCCCAGCTACTTGGGAGGCAGGGGCAAGAGACTCGCTTGAGCCCAGGAATTGGAGGTTGCCATGAGCTGTGATGCCACGGCACTCTACCCAGGTGGCAGCTTGAGACTCTGTCTCAAAAAAAAAAAAAAAAAATAACTCAGGCCCTTCACAATTTTCAACAGTTTGGCAATGATCATATGATGCTGACAGAGCCAACACTTTCTAGAAAGGCAAGGAAAGTTATCAAGAATTGAGAAAAGTCTATGAGAATCATTGGTGAACATATTATCCAAATGGCCTGGTCAACCAGGCAATGGATAGTCCTCCACTTTACTGCCTGTTAATGAGGCTAAATTGAACAGGAAGTTTCAGCTGAGTACCAGGAAGTAGACAGATTCAAAGACAACAGGCTGTACGATGCCCTGGTTATTGCCAACTCTCCTCCAGATGGAGGACTTCCTCACCAAGCTGACAGTCAGCCTCAGCAGGTGTGCCCCGTGAACATCTAGTGCCAAGGTTTGGCAGAGGGAGAGGGGAGCACATAAGGTTCTGTTCTCTTTTGGACAACAGTTACAGAGATACATCTTACACTGAGTGTGAGAAGAGGAAAGTCTGAACCCATTGTGGGTATAACCAGGCCAATCTTCAGAACTTGGGCAAGTTTGCTTGGAAGATGGGGGAAATGTAATTACATTGTTTGGACATGTAATGTCTGTTACAGAAGAATGGCAATAATCTTAGTTCTCAGCTCCTCCTGCAGTCTAGTTGACAGATAATCCATCCTTTTAAGGCCTGGTGTGGTGGCTCACGCCTATATATCCAACACTCTGAGAGGCCAAGGTGGGAGGATCACTAGAGGTCAGGAGTCCAAGACCAGCAAAAGCCAGACTCTACCTCTACTAAAAATAGAAAAAATTAGCTGGGGGTGGTGGCAAGCACCTGTAGTCCCAGCTACTCAAAAGGCTGAGACAGGAGGATCACCTGAATCTAGGTGTTGGAAGCTATAATGAGTTCTGATGACATCACTACACTCTAGCCATACAACAGAGCAAGACCCTGTCTCTTTTTAAAAAAAAAAAAAAAAAAAAACCATCCCTTCAAGCTGACGGTAAAGGTTATCAAGCATTTTTTTAGTAACAGGGGCTGTCCTGAGACAAAAAATCCCTTCAGTGCCAACCAGTCAATGGGCTCCTACAAATGAAGGTGACTCTCTGGAGAATCAGAAACTAGCTCAAAACGATCTAGATGATTCTTACTGTCAATGCTGCAGGCTTAGAAATCTCCTCTAGCCCTAGTATTGAAATCCAGGAAGAATTTAAGAGACGTTATCTGGACAGTGAGCAGCAAATAGCCCACATTAAAAGAGACCCCTAAAAACAGTGATGCCACCATGCAGATCAAGCCCAAGTCAGCCAAAGGGGACAAAACCCTCTGCCCCCACCAGAAAGCAAACTGGCTGTAGCTTTTGAATCAAGGTGTTACCATACAGATATGGATGTCCATAATGATAACCTTGCTACAGAATACTGGGTTCTGGGTGGACCAAAAATACTGCAGGTTTATATGGCTGATGAGCATGCAGCCACTGTACCACTCAAACTGCAATAAAGGCCCCTTGTTTGCTGGTGCAGAGCTACTCTCTCCCAACTCCCTCATCCCCATCTCTCAACCTCAGGTGCTTTAAAGAGAAAGACTGAGGTGGAGCCGATTCTCCAAGTTGCCAAGAGGGGGAGCTGAAGACCAAACACACCTGGGTATGCTAAATAATATTGTGGGTGGGAGCTGACTTAAAATTTTAAGGCTCTGTTGTATACAAGAGCCCAAGTCACCTTCATAATAGTCTTGTGTAGGGATACGTTATCTGCTTCCAACTGCTGAGGTCTGGGCAGGATTCACAGCAGAGAAGGGAAGCTCATGTGACCTTTGGGGAGGATTCTTTGACCCAATGTACTACTGTTGTGTGTTCTGTTGAACCACTGATGAATTGTATAAATGGTACTGATGTATTGATATTTCATATGCTTGTACTGTAAATGCCCATACACTCCAGAGGAGATTATACCCCTTGGCACAAACCCATACAGAAAAGCACTGGCAGCTTTAGGGCCCCATAATCCTATAACCCCTTTGAGTACAAGGCTCTGTGCAGAGATGAATTTACTGACTAAAGCCTCTGGCCAGACAAGCAGCCTCCTTGAGAGGTGCCTGCTGGGTTTGGATTAATGCCTTCCTGACACAACTACCAGGTATGTGTCTTTTAAAAAAATTCCCATTTGGGGATGAGCCAACTCAAATGCAGTAAGTAACAAGGTGGAAAGGGCCCAACAAGTCTCTCTCATCACATGGAAATGGTATTTTCAAGAAGGTAGTCAACCAGGCACCTAAGGCAGCTAAGGCCTTGAAATGAAAAAGTAGCATTACATGAAAAAGTAGCAGCTATGCCTTGTGAAAACTGAGGCAGACAAACTGAGAGCAGAGAAGTTCAGGCAAGTTTATTGAAAGGGACAGTGACCTGCCTAATCAGGGCAAAGATGGCAATCTGCACATGGGGCAATTAGAGACCCCTTTTATATGGGGCTTAGGGGAGTTGGCAAATTCCACAGCTTGCCCAGAAGGCTTAGGTGGATTAGGGTCCTTTGGCACAAATTTTGGGAGTCAGGCTAAGGTAGGTCCTTAGTGTCCTTTGTCTTGGGGTAGGGGCAGTCGTGCAGGGCAAGTCGTGCAGGGTCACATTAGGCCTCCCCCAACATATTACTAAGTCCTGGAAAATTCCCCCTCAAAATCAACTAAAAAAACTCAACAACAAAAGAACCAATTCAAAAATGGGCAAAGGACTAGAATAGACATTTCTCCAAAGAAGATATGCAAATACCCAATAACCACATGAAAAGATTCTCCGCATCACTTATCATTAGGGAAATGCAAATGAAACCCACAAGGAGATAGAACCTCACATCCATTAGGATGGTTACCATCAAAAAAGCCCAGAAAATAACAAGTGTTGGTGAGAATATGGAGGAACTGGAGCCCTCATGAGCTGTTGGTGTGAATGTAAAATAGGTGGCCACTGTGGAAAACTGTATGGTGGTTCCTCAAAAAATTAAAAACAAAATTACCCTATATACCCAAAAGAACTGAAAGCAGTCTCCCCGTAGCATTTTTCACAATAGCCGAAGATGGAAGTAAACCAAGTGTCCATCAACAGATGAATGGATGAAACATGGTATATACGTGCAATATAATATCAACCAGCTTAAAAGTCCTGACACATGCCACCACACGGATGAGCCTTAAGGACCTCATGCTAAGTGATATAAGCCAGTCACAAAAGGACAGATAGTATAAATTCCACTTACATGAGGTACCTAAAGTAGTCAAATTTGTAAAGACAAAAATTAAGATAGTGACTGCCAAGGGCAGCGGAAAGCAATGGTGACTTCTTATTTAATGGGTATAAAGTTTTAGTTCTGCAAGATGTAAAGAATTCTGAAGACTGGTCGCACAACATTGTAACTGTACTTAAAAACCACTGAACTATGCAATTTAAAAGTGGTAAAGGTGGTAATATATGTACTTTACTATAATTAAGAAAATACATTTTTAAATCAACTCTGAAGATTTCTGAGTCTACCTCTTCCACCTCCTCCTTGTTCACACATATTAATAAAATGGTTTGGTCACTGAATGTGGCTGTCAACAGGAAGAAGTCATCTCCTCTTAGCCACCTGGGACTCTGCCCTGACCATTCCTGAGCATGATGCTTCTTTCTATTCCCTAGTAGAAACTCCAGGCTGGCCTGTTGCAGCCCAGCGAAGAGGGTTTTGGGAATTCAAACTTAATTCAGCTTTAGCCACCTGGCTTTCTTGTTGGATTTCCATGGACTTAGATAATAAAGATAATGGCTACTTGGTTAAGTATAATGTTCACCAAGTCCACCACTTCTGGTGGTCCATGTAGACTAAACCAGGAGATGTAACAGTCTCTAATAAAGATGCCTCTGTCCCTCTTTAATTTGACCTTTCCAGGTAGAAGGTCAGAGTCTATGTCAAGGATAATTGGGAAAAGGTAAAATTAGCTACTGGAATGGGACACATTCATTTTGTAGCAGTAGAAGGGAAACAACCACCCTGGCACCTGTGAGAGGAACACCTTAGACTTTGGGAGGTAAGGAAAAAAGAGGGACTTTAGTGATGTCTGTCTTTCAGAATCACCCCTCACAAAGGAAAATTCCCTGGTGCAGCTCCCCCAAATTGTGTTGACTGCTAAGTCTGCCCATACCCTGCCAGAACACTCTGATCACAATTTGATTACCATTCTCCTTAACCTCACAGAAAAATCTCTCAGAAGCCCCTGCATCTCCCACATAAAATGCTTGTCCATACCTCTAGGTGTCTCTTCTACTACCTTCCTGTAGCTATCATTAGATCATTCCAAGGGACAGATGAATGCCATCTGGCTGATGGCACAGATAAATACAACAGATTGGACAGAATGCCTTCAGGTAGTCTCTCCAAAAATGAGTACTAGACAATTATTCATACTGAACTGGCAACCCTAAGAAACTATCGGGGAGGCCACATTGAAGAAACTATCAGCCTATGACCCCTGATTTAAGTAGATCCCACCTAAAGGAAGGAGGGGAGACAATCCTAACAATACATTCTCCATTGGGGCTGAGGCCTTAGGAGTACTTCTTGTATGAAGTCAGGCACCAAGGCACTAATCCCTCAGGATTCATCCAATTTAAAAAAGGTTGTTTGAAATTTGTTCCTGACTTTAGCTGAAGCAATCAATGATATCACCTTGGCCCTAGAGGCACTCAGGTCAGTCTCAATGGCCAGGACTGTTATGGATAATGAAATAGCTCTACATTTCCTCCTGGCAGGCCAATGGAAAATTCTATTCAACATACCTTCAATATCTAGATTAATGCCTTGGGCAAAGAAAAAAGTTAGTACAGAAACTTAAAGAGAAAGCAACCTGGTTCTCTAGTATAGACTCTAAAACTTTATGGGGAGAAAGGGGAGAGCAGAGGTCAATATTACAGTTTGGCCTCATCCTGCTACCCTGGTGATGGTAGCCTTAATTAAATGTCTCATAAAACAAATAGAACGGATCTGATTCCAGCCTTGGTCAGAAAGATTAATCAGAATGACCAGTGAATTTGGGTAAGACCATGGGAAATCTTACTAGAAGTCCAAATGATATAGAAATAAATGAGGGTGAATGTTAAAAGGCAATTATACTTGGATCTGTTGTGTTTCTGTACATCCTCAGAGTAGAAGCACTGAATCTCTGTTCCATACTAACTTGTCAAAGTATGTCTACATAAGGAATATCCTTGAAGGACAGAGAAACAGTGTCTTCCCAAAGAGCAAAGGGCAGATTTATTTGCTATCTAGTATAATGAAGATGTCATCTCCCTCCACACAAAGGTCAGGTAAGCTTACTGCCCTTTAGAAAATTTTGAGATCCCTAACCTGGAGGCTTCTCTTCTGAAACAAACTATACTATATGACAGGACAGACATCACTGTGGGCACCACTCAGCTCCCTTCATGTTCTGTTCCTCTATGGCAGCGGTTCTCAACCTGTGGGTCAAGATAGGCGGTGGAGCCTGTGGGTTTAATACAGGAACTGTATTAAAGGGTTGCAGCATTAGGAAGGTTGAGAACCACTGAATGGAGCTGGGCTCAGGAGACTGGCACCTCTATCCTCTCCTCTTTATGAGTAATAAAGTCCTATCTTTGCTCAGAAGTTTTCCATCTGTAACCACAAATCTGTGGGAGACTGACCCATTAGCCTGCAAGAGGAACAAAATCTCAGACCCTACATAGTTCTTGAAACAATTGTGTTTACAGTAAAAAGAATCACATTTTCTGACCACCCCTCTTCCTCAGTAATTTTGAGGACTAATATAGAGTCACTGATGTTAGAAAACATACAGAGCCACATCTTTTTAAAATTCTTCTATACATCTTTGAAATTCTTGTTTCTAATAGGTCCAGCTCAAGTTTAACTAGCATAAACTTTAGCCAAATTTTGCTTGACACATAATTAAGAAATCATAATTCTACAGAAGGGAAAATATTGAGATGTCATTGGAAGGTGAAAAAGATGGACCAATACCCACCTTGGTTTGCTCCTACCTCCTCTGAACACTCATTCTGTCTCCTCTGCAAGGTCACCTCACAGATGCAATGCCTCCAGGTTTAGTCCTACACACTTGCCTCTTTATAAGCTCCCTTGAGCTTAAATTACATGTCAACTTTTTTATATCTATTCAAGGCCTCTCCTCTGAGGTGTAGATTCATATAAAACTGGCTCGGCGCCTGTAGCTCAGCAGGTAGGGCGCCAGCCACATACACCAGAGCTGGCAGGTTCAAACCCAGCCTGGGCCCGCCAAACAACAATGACAACTACAAGCCAAAAATAGCCAGGCATTGTGGCAGGTGCCTGTAGTCCCAGCTACCTGGGAGGCTAAGGCAAGAGAATTGCTTAAGCCCCAGAGCTTGAGTTTGCTGTGAGCTATGACGCCAAGGAACTGTACCTAGGGTGACACAGTGAGACTCTGTTTCAAAAAAAAAAAAAAAGAAAAAAACTGACATTCTTCTCAGATGTCAATGGTACTACGAAGTGAATTGCCCAAAATCAAACACATAGTCTACGCAATCCTAATTTCCATGTTCCTACTTCAGTTCTGTATTAAGTTATATTAGTCATACAATAAGTATGTATTTCATATCCACTATCACTAAATACCACCAGAAATCTGTTTCCTGTTTCCCACACTTTAATCCTAGTCTATCCACTATTCTCTCTCACACTGGCTACTGCAATAACCTTCTAATTAATTAGTCCACTTGAATCCGATCTGGTCTTTTTCCAATCTGTTCTCTATGGGTTACAAAAAATTTTTAAAAAGAAATCTGGAGGAAACATAATGAAAAAAATGTTATGTATTTTATTGCTTAAACCCTAATAAAAAACCATCCCACATGGTCCCCAGTTTTCAAGGGAAAAATAAATTCAAACTGGCTCAGGTTCTTTTCCTGTATTTTTTAAACATCATGGAGCCCACAATTCTACTTAAAATCATCTTTTTTCCACCTTTCCTACTTCCTTCACATACTACAGAACTACTCAGGACATTATTTCCAATCACATGAAAAATTCTACTTTAGGTCTCCTCTGTTCTCCGAACTCTGAATCATGAAAGTCCAAATCACAACCCTCCATATGGCAGGGTGAGCAAATAAAGGGGCAGGAAGAGGAGGAACAAAACCTGTTCTAAATTAGAACATTTGTATAACAACAACAGGCATATGTTCACAAAGTGAGAGTTAGCCTCTGCAGTGAGACTAATCCTTTCTCATAAACAAAGTTTCTTACTTTCACACTTTCTTCATTTTAAATAGCAAAAGAGGTTTGATACAAAGAAAATTAGTTTTAGTCTCAATATCCTAGAGACAAAAATCAGAGTTACCACAGTTGTGGACTAAAAGGTCCAGGAGATCACCCTATAACAATCCCTAGACCCACTAGTTAGGTAGGGGAAGGAATACAAATCTGAAATCAGGGAATAAAGGTTTGAATACTGGCTCTTTCACTTACTATCCATATAGTTTGTGTGAATTTAAACTATCGTAAATCACACACAAATTTTATAGACATCCTGTATATATATATATGTTTGTGTGTGTGTGTGTGTGTATATATATATATATATATATATTTTTTTTTTTTTTTTTTTAAGAGACTGGATACCATTCTGCCCCTGAAGTACAGTGGCATCATCATAGTTCAATGCAGCCTCAAACTCATGGGCTCAAGTGATCCTCCCAAATAGCTGGGATTACAGGCATGACACACCACACCTGTGAGACACCAAACCTGCTGAGATGTAAAATTTGATACAAGTTTTTTGGGGGACTTTTTTTTTTTTAAGAGACAGAATCTCACTTTGTCACCCTCAGTAGAGTGCGTGATGTCACAGCTCACAGCAACCTCCAGTTCTGGGCTTAGGCGATTCTCTTGCCTTAGCCTCCCGAGTAGCTGGGACTACAGGCGCCCGGCTATTTTTTTGTTGCAGTTTGGCCAGAGCTGGGTTTGAACCAGCCACCCTTGGTATATGATATGGGGCCGGCACCCCACCCACTAAGCCACAGGTGCTGCCCATTGATACAAGTTTTAATTCACTAAAATTCCATTTGCTTAAATAAAATGGCAATAGAATCATATGTTAGAACCTACAACACTGTTTGATGTAAAAGCAAACTTAAAAAAATTTAAATTTGAATCTTAATTTATCAAGCTACCCAATCTACAATCCTGCAATTAAGGAAAAAATTTTCTGGACAGGTGCAGTGGCTCCTGCCTATAATCCTAGTACTCTGGGAGGCCGAGGTGGATAGACTGCTTGAGCTCAGGAGTTAGAGACCAGCCTGAGTAAGAGGGAGAACCCCTCGCTAAAAATAGCTGGGCATTGTGGTGCACACCTATACTCCTAGCTACTTGGAAGGCTAAGGCAAGAGGATCACTTGAGCCCAAGAGTTTGAGGTTGCTGTGAGCTATTAACGCCACAGCACTCTACCGTGGGTGACAAAAAACTTCATCTCAAAAAAAAAAAATTAGAACACTCTGAATAATACCCCCAAAAACTCTCTCCCTATACAATTATACATTTTTACCTCTAGAATAATTAAGGAAAAAATAAGAAAACAGTCAAGGCCAAGCACAGTGGCTTATACCTGTAACCCAATCTATCACTTTAGGAGGCTGAGGGGGAGGATGGCTTGAGGCCAGGAATTCAAGGCCAGCCTGAACAACACTGCAAGACCCCATCTCTACTGAAAAACAGGAAAAACTAGCCAGGCATGGTGGTGCACATATATAGACCCAGCTACTCAGGAGACTGAGCCAGAAGTATTGCTTTAGCCCAGGAATCTGACGTTGGAATGAGCTATTGATTACGTTGCTGTACTCTAGCTTGGGCAAAAGAGTGAGACCCTGTCACCAAAAAAAAAGAGCAATTAATTTTTTTTAAAAACAGTGAAATATAAGTTCAAAAAAGAAACATAAAAGAAAAAACTGGTCTTCAAAGCTAGGTACAACACACCCCATCTACTCAAAACCACACACAATCCTAATTGCCTACTTCTATACAATGTATTACTGATGAAAACTCTTCCAAAATTGATCTACCACTTCAATGAATCCAATAAAAATTCCAATACAGTTTTTCAGTTTCAAATGCATATGGAAGAGCGAAGAGGAAAGAATGACTAAGACACAGTTTTAAAAAAACTATCAGAAGAGAATAGGGTAACTTGCCTATTGAAATATGAAGCCATAGTAAATAAGACAAAAGGTTTCTTATATGGAGCTAAATAAACAGAATACCAGACCAACACAGCACCAGAGAGAACTCAAACTCATTCATGCATGTTCATAAGGAAGCTTCATATATATTACAGTGATGGCACAGAAGGAAAGTCTGCCATATAGAAACACTGAAAATGGATCCCTACCTCATACCATAGAAAAAAAATAATTCCAGATCAATTAAATGTAAGTACAAATAAATGGCATATTTATACAATAATGAAAATTAACAAACTACTATGAGTGAACTTCCTATATTCAATATAGATAAATCTTAGAAATTATAATACTGGGAGAAGAAAAGCAGCAAGCCATGCTAGACTACATGCAACATGAATCCATTTTTATAAAACCCAAACATAAGCAAAATTAAACAATAACTGTTTTGGGATATATATATATATATATCATGTATATATATATACATGATTAAAAATTTTCAAAGTGGCTGGGTGCAGTGGCTCACACCTGTAATCCTAGCATTCTGGGAGGCCAAGGCAGGTGGACTGCCTGAGCTCACTGATTCGAGACCAGCCTGAGTCAGAGCAAGACCCCATCTCTAAAAATAGCCAGGCATTGTGGTGGGCGCCTGTAGTCTCAGCCACTTGGGAAACTGAAGCAAGAGAATCACTTAAGCCCAAGAGTTTGAAGTTGCTGTGAGCTGTGACACCATGGCAACCTACCGAGGGTGACAAAGTAAGACTATCTCAAAAAAAAAAAAAAAAAAAAAATTTCAAAGTGCAAGGAAATAACACACAGGTAGAAGAAAAAGAATTGATCATTTTCTTGTTTTCAGTTTTGGTGGTGGACTAATAGATGTTTGCTTATTATTACATATGTTATAACATATATCACATTTATTTATTCTTTTGAATGTGTTAAGTGTAAGGTAATTTTTAATGTATTTAATTACACACAAAGTACAAGTAGAGCTCAAAAAAAAAAACAGATTAATATTCCTAGAGCTGCATCAAAAGTCTCCATAAAAGAAATCTCATTTCAGCCAGCCATATTTAGCAGGTCAAAGAGAGGAAAATACAAGCACAGCCTAAAGCACAGCAAAGAGACACAAAAATAAAACACCGGCCAAGAGATTAGAGAAAGCCTAAAACAGTATGAATAAAAAAAAGACTACGGAAATTAGGAGACTAAACTTGAAAACTTCTTTTTAATGAGTCAAGCAGGCCTTTTATAAATATGAGCAGACAGGGAATTGAATAAGCAAAATAAATTGCATGGTAAGCAAAAGTTCTAAAGAAAAGATTAAAATATTGCAAAAGCAATCCTATTTAGAGAAAAAAATGTTATTTTCCAAAATGAAAGTGTAAATAAAGATGATAAATTCCATAAGTAGACAAAACTTTAAAATTATCTTTGAAGATATGACTATCTAAAAACTGTATAGAAATAAGTTACTTTGTATTTTTTTCCTTTCCCTTGTCATTTGGAGGGGGAAAAAACCTTACGTTTCTTTTAAACATCTCCCAGAAAAAACTTCCTAATTATCAAAAGACAGAAAGGCAGGAAAAACATGACACAGAAATACTACATAAAAGTTTCACATATTTTCACATTTCATATCATGAGGCCTACTATCCTCACAACTGCCACTACAGGGAAGGCATTATGGGTTTCAAGCAAAGAACTCTGTACCTAAGTAAAAACGTAATGAATATTGGCTCAAAAAATAACTACAAAATGAAAATCAAAATTCTTTTGCACTGACTAGAAAAAGAAGGACAGAGAAAGGGTAGAGAAAGTGTAACAAGAGTCCTGAGACACGCTAAACAGAGAAAGCCTTCAGCCAAGAAAGAGACGATCTTTGTCTGTTACTGCTTATTTGGACCAGACTCTGGAGATGGCCATATGCCCAAAATTCTGTGTTACAGACCTTTGTTCAATAAGCTTGAAACTAGGTCCCAATCAACTTCCAAGTTAACTTGATTCAGAGTGACCTATATATACACAATATTAAATAGATCTATTTAGAAAAGATGAGCTACAAAATCAGACTCTGGTGGAAAAACACAAAACTCTTGGATCAGAATTACTTTGAAATATTTTATCCTGGGAAAAACTGAATCTGTCACGAACACTTTGGTCCATTACTAATTTTTTAGTACCACCCAATGTCATTTTTCTGTCTCCTATCCACTTGCTTAAGAATATAAGACAAACTAAAGAACACTATACATGCTAATTATACAAACTTTATTTTTGTTGTTGTTGTTGAGACAGAGCCTCAAGCTGTCCCCCTGGGTAGACTGCCGTGGCAACACAGCTCACAGCAACCTCCTACTCCTGGACTCAAGCGATTCTCCTGCCTCAGCCTCCCAAGTAGCTGGGACTACAGGCGCCCGCCACAACGTCCGGCCATTTTTTGGTTGCAGCCGTCATTGTTGTTTGGCGGGCCCGGGCTGGATTCGAACCCGCCAGCTCAGGGGTACGTGGCTGGTGCCTTAGCCCGTTGAGCCACAGGTGCCGAGCCATATAAACACTTTAAAAAGAAAATTTGGGGGCTTAATTTATTGATAACCCTTTTTAATCAAAACTAAGATCTAAGCTAAGTAAGAAATTTTAGAAAAACATTAGATCATAGTTTATCTTCTAAACATCAGATCATGAATTTGTTTTTATTCTTCAACCTAGTACAGAAAAAACTTTTTGGGGGGAGACAAAGTCTCACTTTGTCACCCTTGATAGAGTGCTGTGACGTTCACAGCTCAGAGCATCCTCTTGGGCTCAAGCAATTCTCTTGCCTCAGCCGCCCAAGTAGCTGGGACTATAGTCACCAGCCACAACACCCAAGCTATTTTTAGAGACGAGAAGGTCTCACTCCGGCTCAGACTGGTCTCTATCTCATGAGCTCAGGCAATCCACCTGCCTCTGCCTCCCAGAGTGCTAGGATTACAAGTGTGAGCCACTGCACCCAGCTTAACATTTGTTTTAATATTTCATGAGTGTCTCTACCTTCTTAAAAAAATAATATATTTTAAATTCTCGAGAAATGTTAAGAAGTATAGTGTAATGATTCAGGCTCAGGAACTAAACTGAGCCTGACTATTCCATTTATTAACTGTATGAACTTGGCTAAGTCACTCAACTACTCTTATGCTCTCATTTTCCTTATCATACAAATGAGATTTAAAAGCAAAAGCAGGCTCAGTGCCCGTAGCACAGTGGTTATGGTGCCAGCCACATACACCGAGGCTAGCAGGTTCGAACCCATCCTGGGCTAGCTAAAAAACACAACAAAGCCAACTGCAACCAAAACATAGACAGATGTTGTGGAAGGCACCTATAGACCAGCTACTTGGGAAGCTGAGGCAAGAGAATCACTTAAGCCCAAGAGTTTGAGGTTGCTGTGAGCTATGACACCACGGTACTCTACCTAGAATGACATAGTTAGACTCTGTCTCAAAAATAAATAAATAATAAAAACAAAAAGCAGTATAAACTTCACATAGTTACTACAAGAATTAAATGAAGTAAGAAACAGGCTTGGCGCCTGTGGCTCAACGGGCTAAGGGGCCAGCCATGTACACCTGAGCTGGCGAGTTTGAATCCAGCCTGGGCCCGCTAAACAACAATGACGACTGCAGCCAAAAAAAAATGGTCGGGCGTTGTGGCGGGTGCCTGTAGTCCCAGCTACTTGGGAAGCAGAGGCAGGAGACTCGCTTCAGCCCAGGAATTAGAGATTGCTGTGAGCTGCGATGCCACAGCACTCTATCCCGGGTGAAAAAAAAAAAAAAAGGCTCTGTCTCAAAAAAAAAAAAAAAATGAAGTAAGATATATATACATATATATAGGATTTTCAATAGTATCTGACAATCAGAAAAAATTGAATAAATGTTACCTTCTATTATTATCACTCTCTGCTCCCCAATCAATATTCAAGGGTTTAACTCTCACTTTACTTGATGATATCAAACCAGGAAAAGCTTATACCCAATAATAAATATAATTCTTACTGCAATCTTAGAAACTGTTGCAAAGTTCATTTAAAATGTCCCCCCCTTACTGCATTTGACTAGTTTTAAAAAAATAAACAATAAAAAGTAAAATATCCCCCTTATATTACATACATGCAGATTAGTATTATCAAAAGAAAGTTTCAAAGCCAATACTCTGTTTCTACTTCTTTATTTTTTTTAAAAGACAGGATCGCCCTCTTTGTACCAGGGTAGAGCGCAGTGGTGTGATCATAGCTCATTGCAGCCTCCAATTCGTGTCTCAGACAATCCTCCTGCCTCAGCCTTCCAAGTAGCTGAGACTACAGGAGTAGACTATCACACCAAATCCAACACCTTGAAAGAATCTGGGTTATACTCAATAGCAGCCCTTCTGAGTCTCCCTATTTCTCTCTTTACCACAGGAGAATTTTTGGTCCTATAATTCTCCTTACCAATATTGATCTCATTCAGAGATCTTTATTTTATACTGAGAGGCTTATATAAAGTACAAGCTGATATTTAAGTTTAAATTTTGATGATTGCATAGTACGGCTCTCCTGGGACTTCACTAATTTATTTAGATGTATACATACTCTACAAACGCACACATACACATACACACACACACTTTCCAGAAGGACAAGGGACAAGAACTTCCAATAAATCTTTGAATGTCAGAAAACAAATGGAAGTAGGGCAGCGCCTGTGGCTCAAGGAATAGGGCGCTAGCCCCATATCCCAGGCGTGGTGGGTTCAAGTTCGACCCCAGCCAAAACTGCAAAAAAAAAAACAAAACAAGGGGGCTGGGCCGGCTGGGGGTCGCGCCTCGGACGACGGCGGGGGTCCCGACCCAGCGGGGACTTCGGGCGCCCCCGAGTTGGCCGGTGCTGGAGAGGAGCTGGTCGCCGAGCGGGAGGGGCAGGACTCGGGCAGGCACGCGGTCGCCCGCGGCGGGGAGGCGGCGTCTCACGGAGCGGAGAGTTGACCCGGTGGCGGCGGCTCCGCTTTTTCATCCCGGGGCTTGACCTGGGAGTCTTCTGCGGGAGAGCTCGGTGTGGACACGCGCGCGTGGCCCCGGAGGGCGCGGGCGCGGGCGGGGAGCGCTCTCCCGCGGCCATGGGTGGTCCCGGGACCGCGAGCGGGGAACCTTTGTGTCTTCCTTTGCTGTGTAATCAAGAGGAGGAATCGTTGACTCTGCTAATTCAAGTGCCTCGGATCCAGCCCCAAAGTCTTCAAGGGGATTTGAGCCCCCTCCGATACAAGTTGCGCTTTTCCACCCAAGACTTAATTTATTCCTTCTTTTTGCAATTTGCTCCGCAAAACAAATTGAGTACCAAAGAACCAGTGATTAGCATTTCTTCAAACAATGCAGTGATCGAACTAGCCAAATCTCCAGAGAGCCATGGACTTTGGAGAGAGTGGTACTATGGTTTAAACAGCGATTCTTTGGAGGAAAGGTTGTTTGTCAATGAAGAAAATGTTAATGAGTTTCCTGATGAAGTCCTGAGCTCTCCATTCAAACAGACTATGTCCCTGGGTCCACCATTAATTGAGGTTCTTGGGATTACTGATAATAAGATTCAAATTACTGCAAAGTTGCAAGAATGTAGCAAACTCTGATCAGCTTCAAGGAAAAGAAGAGTCAGTAAAGGAAGTCATCTAACTGAAAAAGAAAATGTAGAACATTTTACCACCTCTACAAATGATTCTGATTCATGTGTAGCAGTTAAGGCTCTACAAATAGATGGTTGTGGTTCAGTTGCATGTTTTCAGCATAAGTCTCAGATGCTATGTGAAAAATCTCAGCCACTTGAATTGCAAATGGAACCTGAATTTGTAAAAGAAAAATGTGCTACTTACTCAAATAAGGAAAAAAGATAACTTAAAAGAACCAGTAATAACCGAAGAAAAAGAATTAGATGGAGATCACCTATCTTCATTACTGAACAAAACTACAGTTCACAATATGCCTGATTTTGACAGCATAAAAGAAACCAATATGGAGGATGGTAGTATGCAGATTATCAAAGATCATGTGACACATTGTGCATTCAGTTTTCAGAATTCTTTGCTATATGATTTAGATTGATTATAACTATAATTACATAAGAAATATATAAAATTACATGGAATTCATCCAAAATTTGCGATTTTGATTCTACTGGGGAAACTGGAGGTATTTTTTTTTTTTTACCTCTAGAATTTAAATGAAGTTTTCTTAGTTATGGAGATAAGGGTTGTGATTGTTCTGATGGAGAGTTAAACATTTTGTTTTAATACAACCTGTATATATTTACTTCCATGTTAATTCTTGCTTCCTTTGTTTAACATTAATAAAGCTCAAAATAATTTAAAAAAAAAAACAAATGGAAGTAGCTAAATGATAAAAATATAATCAACTAGAACATAAAACCCGTGCACACAGCAAGACAATTTATCTTACAAGAAAAAAAAAATAATAGTAACCCCTAGGAAACTGAAAATTTGAAAACACCAGGTTTACCTGGGCACACTGGCTCATGCCTATAATCCTAGCACTTTTGGAGACTGAGGTGGTAGAGTGAGCTCAGGAATTCAAAACCACCCTGAGCAAGAGCAAGACCCCACTTCTACTAAAAACAGAAAAACTGGCCCAGTATTGAGGTGGGTGCCTATAGTCCCAGCTACTCAGAAGGCTGAGGCAAGAAAATCGCTTGAGCCCAAGAGTTTGAAGTTATATGAGCTCTAACACCACAGCACTCCACCCAGGAAGATATGTATGAAAATACTAGGTTCTACAGACTACAAAAGTAAAGAACCACAATGAGAAACCACTTCATACTCACTAACATGGCATTAATAAAATAAAAATAGGACCAGGTACAGTGGCTCCTGTGCGATGTAATCCCAGAATTCTGGGAGGTTTAAGTGAGATGATCACTTGAGGCCAGGAGTGCAAGACCAGCCTGGGCAACACAGCAAGACCTAATGTCTATTAAATTTTTTTTTAATTAGCTGGGTATGGCAGTCCCAGATACTCAGGAGGCTGAGACAGGTTGGTCACTTGAGTCCAAGGGAATGAGGCCAACCTGGACAACACAGCAAGACCTCATCTCAAAGGGATAAAAAAGGCAAAGATAAAGCAAGTATTTGAAACAATATGGAGAAACTACAACCCTCAAACACTGCTGATGGGAATATAAAATTAGATAGCCACTTTGGAAAACAGCTGGCTGCTCCTCAAATGGTAAACATAGTCACCAAATGACAAAGCAATTCTTCTGAGAAGTATATAACCAATATGTCCATGCAAAACTTATACACAAACGTTCAGAGGAGTATTGTTCATAATAGCAAAAAAAAAAAAAAAAAAAAAAAGGAAGGAATCCAAACATCTATCAACTGATGAAAAGATAAATAAAATGTGGTCTATCCATGCACTGGAACATTATTTGGTAAAGTAATGAAGTACTAACACATGCTACAACATGAATGAACCTTGAGAGTATCACACTAAAGCAAAGAGGTAAACATGAAGAACCACAAATTGCATGAATACATGTATATGAAATGTCCACAACAGGCGAATCTATATAGATTAAAAACAGAAAATTTAAAACTGAGAGGGAACCTCAGCAGATCTAGTCAAGAAGGGAGGCAGGGCATGGTAGGAGATATTCTTACACTGTTGAATAGTAGAGACAGCTTTGTAAACCAGGATAGGCAGGGCCAAATTAAGAAAAAAGGTAGTTTGTTGATATTACAGTGAAATAGGGTGTTCAAATAGAGATTCAGTATTTTAATCACAGTTAATTGAAAAACCTTTTCAAAAAATGAGATTCAGGGTGGAGCCTGTGGCTCAGTCAGTAATATATACTGAAGGTGGCGGGTTCAAACCCAGCCCCGGCCAGAACTGCAACAAAAAAATAGCCAGGCATTGTGGCGGGCGCCTGTGGTCCCAGCTACTCAGGAGGCTGAGGCAAAAGAATTGCCTAAGCCCAAGAGTTGAAGGTTGCTGTGAGCTGTGTGATACCACGGCACTCCACAGAGGGCGATAACGTGAGACTCTGTCTCTACCAAAAAAAAAAAAAGAGAGAGATTCACTGAAGCTGTTTGAGATTAAATTAAAAGCATTTTAAATTAAAATATAACAGGAAAACAAAGGTAATAGACTTTGTCTTATTAAACTCATTATCACTTTGCTAATATAAGGAATGTCACCTAAGGCAATAAGGCACATTAGATAACCTAGAAACTCTCTCTCTCCCACTATACACTAACTAAAATTGCTTGATTAAAATGTGCTATGACAAAATATTTTCCTAATTCACAGTCCAATGCTTACAGAGTAATGAAAATCCAGGAAAGTAGTTAAGAAAGTAGGCCCAAAATTCAGAACCCAAAACATAAATGAAGCTGTGGCTATTCTGTCTGTAGTAGCTTTTTTGGCCAGTAACAAAGAAGCTTCAATTATCACATCACGTGAGGATAAAATAAAAATACCATTGGGCTTGGTGAAGGTGGTAAGTTAGAACTGATATGGCAAAAGGGGCTTTGCAGATGCAATTAAATTAAGTATCTTGGGATGAGGGGTGTATTGGGGTTATTGGGGTGGATAAAGTGAAATCACAAGTGTTCTTGTAAGTAAAAGAGGGAGGCAAGAGGATCGGTACTCATCAAAGTGACACAACATGAAAAAGACTCAAGTGGCCATTGCTGACTTAATGAAAGACCATGAGCCAAAAATGCAGGCAGCCTCTAGAAGTGTAACAAAAAGGCAAAGACATAGAGTCTCCCCTAGTACTTCCAGAAAGAACACCACCTCACCCATGTATTAATTTTAGCTCAATGAAACCTATTTCATAACTCCACAACTGTAAAACCTTAAGTTGTATTGTTTTAAGCCACTAAACTGTGGTAATCTGATATAGTAACAATAGGAAACTAATGCACACATATTGGGATGGTGATTGAAGGGCATAATTAACCTAGACGGTGTAATATATTTCCATGAAATTTTCAGGATTAAAAACTACAAAGATATATAAAACCAGCACATGATTGCATTAATATACACAGCTATGATTTAATTAAAAAAGGGGGGGGCGGCGCCTGTGGCTCAAGGAGTAGGGCGCCAGCCCCATATACTGGGGGTGGCGAGTTCAAGACCGGCCCAGCCAAAACTAAAAAAAAAAAAGAGTTCCAGACTGATGGTATCCCTAGAACCCTTGGCAGAACAAGAAATGACCTTCAGTTTGGTTCAATGGTACATCAGTTAGTCTGCAGAGAGATCTCAAAAGCTGACATCTTAAAATCAGCTCACAATTGGGCACAGAGCAGAGTGGCTCATGCCTGTAATCCCAGCACTCTAGGAGGTCAAGACAGGTGGATTGCTTGAGTTCAGGAATTGGAGACCAGCCTAAGCAAGGGTCTCTACTGAAAAAACAAAAAAACTAGCCAGGTGTTGTGGTGGACACCTGAAGTCCCAACTACTTAGGAGGCTGAGACAAGAGGACTGAGGATCTCTTGAGCCCAAGAGATTGAGTTTGCTGTGAGCTATGATGACGCCAGAACACCCTATCCAGGGTGACAGAATGAGACTATATCTCCAAAAAAAAAAAAAATTCACAACAAAAGTTTACAAAATACATAAAAAGAAACAATTCACTACTACCAAGTCAGCACACCTACACATGTGCACACATCTGCATGCACACACGTGATAAGACCTCTAAAGAATGTTAATCCATGGGCGGCGCCTGTGGCTCAGTGAGTAGGGCGCTGGCCCCATACACTGAGGGTGGCAGGTTCAAACCTGGCCCTGGCCAAACTGCAATAAAAAAATAGCTGGGCGTTGTGGCAGGCGCTTGTAAGTCGCAGCTACTTGGGAGGCTGAGGCAAGAGAACTGCCTAAGCCCAGGAACTGGAGGTTGCTGTGAGCTGTGATGCCTACCAAGGGCAATAAGTGAGACTCTACAAAAAAGAAAAAAAAGAAAAAAAGAATGTGAATCCAAAGAAAAGAGAACAGGAATAAATAGGAACAATGGTTCGTTTAAATTTAAATATATCGGGCGGCACCTGTGGCTCAGTCAGTAGGGCAACAGCCCCATATACCGAGGGTAGTGGGTTCAAACCCAGCCCCAGCAAAAAAAAATAGCTGGTGTTGTGGCTGGTGCCTGTAATCCCAGCTACTCGGGAGGCTGAAGCAAGAGAATCACCTAAGCCCAAGGAGTTGGAGGTTGCTGTGAGCTGTGATGCTACGGCACTATACCGAGGGGTAATAAGTGGAACTCTGTCTCAATCTTTATGCTTTAAGTACCATACACAGATGCAAAAATAAAAAATAAATTTAAATATATCAATAACTACATTAAATGTAAATGCAATAAATACTCCCATTAAAAGATATATCACAGGCTCAGCGCCTGTGGCTCAACGGGCTAAGGCGCCAGCCACGTACACCTGAGCTGGCAGGTTCGAATACAGCCCGGGCCGCCAAACAACAATGATGGCTGCAACCAAAAAATGGCTGGGCGTTGTGGCGGGCGCCTATAGTCCCAGCTACTTGGGAGGCAGAGGCAGGAGACTCACTTGAGCCCAGGAATTGGAGGTTGCTGTGAGCTGTGATGTCACAGCACTCTATCCATGGTGACAGCTTGAGGCTCTGTCTCAAAAAAAAAAAAAAAAGATATATCACAGTATATTTTTTGAATCCAGTTATATGCTTAGAAAAGACAAATCTTTAGAAACAGAAAAAAGTCTCAAGTAAAAGACTGGAAAACATATATTCTACATATTAATAGTGGGTTAATATAATAAATATCAAGATAAATTATAATCATAAAGGATTCCCATAGGCAGAGGGTCCTGGATCCTTCACTCCGTAATAATGTTATATTTTCAAAAAAAAATTATGTTATATTTTCTCAAAAATATTTTAAGTGAATTTAAATACTCAATGAAAGCTTTCTAATTTACATTTTGCTTTTCAAAAAGAACAAACCAAAAGCATTAGAGAACTTACTTGCAAAGCTTCAGGGAAGAGAGAAATTAGAAAAAAATAAACACACGCAATTGCATGTGCTATAAAACTGCAGGTGGCTAGAAAGGAAAGCAACTAAAGAGGGAAATATCTAAAAATAGGTATAAAACAGTAATTTTAACTGCCTCCACTCGAATTTTCAATTTCAGAGCTAAAATTGAGAGATGAAATGTGTACAATTTGTTTTTAACCAACAGGGCTAATTTTAGAAATAAGTTATGCCATAATTAAATATACTTATTTAAACCTCGGAAGTTCTGAAGTACCATTTGCAACTCAAAAGTCAAAGAATTTCTCAATCAGAAATGCTCTTAATGGCAAATCATAGAACTTAATTCCTGATTAGCTGGAAGAAAGTCCTATGTCAGCAATATGCTGATATCTTATAAAACATTACATATCTCTCTTATATAATGTTTACGGACATTATATCTTCAGGTACCAAGTTCTTTATAGGTTTCCTCTAGATTTAAAGATTAATGTAGTCCATAAGCCCCAAAACTAAAGACACTTAGAAAAAGTTTTAGAATATAAACAGAAAAGTTTTTTAACTATGACAGTAGGAGTAGAAGGAAGCTACTGCCTTCAAAGTCATTTTTAAGCCCAAGAGTTCAAGGTTGCTGTGAGCTGTGACTCTACAGCACTCTACCAAGGGCAACAAAGTGAAACTCTATCTCAAAAAACACAACAAAACAAAACTGATTTTCAGTGTACCTTCTAAGTGATGAATTTAATACGTTTGTAATGCAAAGTTAAGAAAGGTAGATTGGGAGTAGGTTCATTATGTTTACCTACTCTACTAAATTATTATATATAAATGCTGTGGGATCATGAGTTCTGTTAGTTTCTCCAGTGACTTACACATGTTCTTTAGTATCTTTCCACAGACCCTTTAAAAATTGATATAAAATCTGATTGTTTCATTGTCCACAAGTGTGCTCGTTTGAAAAGCCCTTAACAACAGTACTTTAAAAATGAAGCCACCATGGCTCAGCGCCTGTGGCTCAACGGGCTAAGGCGCCAGCCACGTACACCTGAGCTGGTAGGTTTGAATCCAGCCCCGGCCTGCCACACAACAATGACTACTGCAAAAAAAAAAAAGAATTTAAAAAATGAAGCCACCGTTACTACATTAATATTTATATTAGTTTTTAACCTTTTCTAAAGAATTATACTTACTCATCAGTGATATTTAGTGGCAAGTAATGTACTAATGTAGACTTTCAATGTTCAACCCCCCCCCCAAAAAAACTCACTTTATTTAAGAACACATTTTGAGGTGATAACTTTTAAAATTAGTTTATATTGTATGTATGTATTTTTAACATTGGTGTTTACGATTAAACCTTTCATGTTTTATGGTTTTAGTTTGTATTTTAGCACTTATACTTTAGAAAAATAATAAAGTCAACTCTGTAAATAATATCTTTAACATAAGTTAAAAATAAAAAAAATTTAAAAAGTCATTTTTAATGTATTACCTGAATCTAATCATGAGAAAATATGATTACAGAACAATTAGCCTATAAATTTTCAGAAGTATCAAGGTCAGGTGAAGTCAAGAGAAGAATAAGAAATTGTTCCAGACTGAAGAAGGCTAAGGAGATACACTACCTAAACACTTCTGAACTGGATCCTCTCCCAATAAAGCTGATGAAACTGGCAAATTTGAATGGAATTCCAAGATTAGATCATAGCAACTGATCAACACTAATTACTTGATTTTTGTGTGTGGGTTTTTTTTGTTTTTGTTTTTGTTTTTGTTTTTTTTTTGAGACAGAGTCTAAAGCTGTCACCCTGGAGAGAGTGCTGTGGCATCACAGCTCACAGCAACCTCCAATTCCTGGACTCAAGCGAGTCTCCTGCCTCTGCCTCCCAAGTAGCTGGGACTACAGGTGCCCACCACAACGCCCGGCCATTCTTTGGTTGCAGCCGTCATTGTTGTTTGGCGGGCCCGGGCTGGATTCGAACCCGCCAGCTCAGTTGTACGTGGCTGGCGCCTTAGCCCGTTGAGCCACAGGCACCGAGCCCTAATTACTTGATTTTTGATGACTGTATTGTGGTTATGCAGTAGAATGTACTTGTTTCTAGAGAGTACTTACCACACTACTCAGCAGTATAGAACATCATACCAGCAGCTGTTCAAAAAGCCATGCTCTTAGGCTGGGCGTGGTGGCTTATACCTGTAATCCTGGCTTGCACTCGGGAGTTCTAGACCAGCCTGAGCAAGAGCGAGACCCCATCTCCAAAAAATAACCATGCATTATAGTGGGCACCTGTAGTCCCAGCTACTCAAGAGGCTGAGGCAAGAAAATCACTTGAGCCTAGGAATTTGAGTTTGCTATGAGCTATGATGCCATCGACTGAGTGAGACTCTATCTGGGGGAAGTTGGAGGTAAAGGGAGAAAATGCTCTTTATCTTCTACTTGCAACTTTTCTTCAACTGTTCCCTCAAAAAATGTTTTAACTCATCTTTATTACTTGATCATAAAAATAAATATACGTTATTTTCTTTTTAGTATACTGATTCAGGCAGGGGTGTTTAGTAACCAATGTTCCACTAATCTGAGAAGAAAGACAACCCAATAATATTTCTCTAAAAAAAGGATACACTGACTCAGCACCCGTAGCACAGTGGTCACAGCACCGGTCACATACAACGAAGCTGGCTGGTTTGAACTCAGGCCAGCCCAGCTAAACAACAATGACAACTACAACAAAAAATAGCCAGGCACTGCAGCAGGCACCTGTAGTCCCAGCTACTGGGGAGGCTGAGGCAAGAGAATCGCTTAAGCCCAAAAGTTGGAGGTTACTGTGAGCTGTGACACCACAGCACTCTATCGAGGGCAATATAGTAAAACTCTGTCTCAAAAAAAAAAAAGGACACACTGATTTTTCATCAACTGAAATTAAATGGGGATGGCTCCATTCCTATCTGTGAAGAAGTGTGATGGCCCTAAATTCTGGGGGGAGTTGGGGGTGAAGGGGGAAAATGCTCTTTCTCTAAATTCTGCACCATGCTCCTACGAAAAGACGATTGATCTTCCTTCCACTCTAACATTGTTCCCTTCTACTTGCTGAATAAATGTATATATGCTAGATATGAGGATACAACCAGGGACATACCAGACTCCTTATGGAAGGAAGATATTGAATAACCAGACAGATAACTATGTAATTCAAATAATAAATGCCATAAAGGGAAACTATAGGATGCTACAAAAATAGTTAACAGAGACTCCCAATAATATATGTACAGGAAGGAAGCAGGACAGAAAAAAAAAAGAGGGAAAAATCACCTTTAAATCACAGTTAGGTTAAGAACTAAAGGATAAGACGGAGTTAGTCCAGGGAACCATGCCTATTACAATATATGCCAAGACACTGACATGGGAGAAAACAATTATTATCTCTGGAAGATAAAAGTCCAAGAAAGGTTAAGATGAGGCTGAATATAAATAATAAAGGCAGGTACCAGACCTCTAAATCCAAAATGATAAGAGGAAGGAGAGATTACAAACTTGGAAAAGAAAGTCATAGAGAAGGTCACCTTGAGGGAAGTAGTGACCTGTCTGGGGACACAGCCAGCCCAAAATACTCTGAGGGAAGAAACCAGAGAAATAAATATTCTGAGTCTACCTTTCCCACTGCTTCTAATGAGCCTGTGTTCTATATTGGCTGAATTCTGAAGCCCAAGTCACAAAAGTCACTGACTAACCATACGAGTAAGCCTCCAAGGGCAAAGACCAGGGGAGACAGCAGAATACAGATCAGGAAGATCAAATGGAAGTTATCTGCCATGTAGGAGTATGCAGAGAAATCCCAGCAGAGATCAAACCTAGCCTGCTGCAAAGGGAAAGGTTTCCATGAGGCAAAGACAATCAAGCTGCCACATTAAGAATAAGCAGGAGTTTATGATTTAATAAAATTATTAAAAAAAAAAAAAAAAAAAGAATAAGCAGGAGTCAGGCAGACAGAAATTCCAAACAAAGGGACAAGCCACTACAAAGGTATACTGCTAAAACAGTAAATAAATCAGGATGACTGAAACACAGAGTATAAGGCAAAAAGAGTAAAAAATGAAGCTAGAGAGACCGAGAGAAAGTAAGATCAATCTTATATCAATATCCTGCTTACTTATACTTTTACCCTGAAGGAAAAGTTTAAAAACTGACATGATGAGTCGCACGTGGTAGCTCACACCTGTAATCCCAGCACTCTTGGGAGGCCGAGGCAGGTGGATTGCCTGAGTTCATGAGCTAGAGACCAGCCTGAGCCAGAGCAAGACTCTGTCTCTAAAAATAGCCAGGCATTGTGGTAGGCACCTGTAGTCTCAGCTACTTGGGAGACTGAGGCAAGGGAATTGCTTAAGTCCAAGAGTTTGAGGTCGCTACGAGCTATGACACCTCCGCACTCTACCAAGGGTGCCAAAGTAAGACTCTGTCAAAAAAAGAAAATTGACATGACCTCCTCTAACAGAGGTGGGTATGAGTTTTCAATAAAAGTAATAGGCATACAGATTTTTTTCCCAAATGAAGTCACTTCAATCTCCTATTTCTATCAGCTCCTGCCTGGCCATTTCATAAGAATTGCAAGGCAGAATGGGAACTAAGAGAAAATGCAAACATGGGTAATACTAGATTACAAATTCTAATCTACATCATCCATTTTTTGATTCCCCATACTTTGACTTTTTCAGGGAACAAGAATTTGTTAAAAGTAGTTTTACTGATCAGATTAGTAATCTATTTAAGATTCTGAACAAAATAATTGAGAATTCAAATTTTACACTAGGGTGCATCTATTTTGCTTTGAAATGGAAAAACCTTCTAAAAACATAGGCCAGGCTCAGTGGTTCATGCCTGTAATCCCAGCAACCCCGAGAGGCCAAGGCAGGTGGCATGCCTGAGCTCACAGGTTCGAGACCAGCCTGAGCCACAGTGAAACTCCATCTCTAAAAATAGCCCGGCATTGTGGTGGGCACCTGTAGTCCCAGCTACTCAGGAGGCTGAGGCAAGTGAATTGCTTGAGCCCAAGAGTTTGAGATTCCTGTGAGCTGTGAACACCACGGTACTTTACCAAGGGCAACAAAGTGAGACTCGGTCTCCAAGAAAATAAAAAATAAAAACAAAGTTAACACCCATCCCTTATCCGTGAAGGACTACAGATTTTCTAAACTGCCATACTGATAAGTCAAAGACTTAAGGATTCCTAACAATGGAAGACTTTAAAAATGGGAGTTGGGGGAGAGCTTGAAGATCTACTACTTTGCTAGGCCCTGTAGAAGACCCTAGGGACACACACAGAACAACAAACAATATTCCTACCATCATTAAACTTACCTCTAAAGAAAAGTCAGTTAAATAAATAAGCACAGAACGAAACATAATTACAAATTTGTTATGTACGACAAATAAAGGCCAAGGTTAAAAAATATGCTATTGTATCTAGAACAAAGGTATCATTGATGACTCTGCAAAAGTAATGCCCCGGGACTAAAAGGAAACAAAGCCAAATCACAATGAACTGAAGCATATATATGTTTAGAGGAAGAAGATCCCATGACATAGTAAAGAACTTGAGGTATGAACCGTCAAGAGAGAAAAAAGTAGTATCACAAACAGCATGGTTAGCTAAGAAAGCTTATTTTAAGATAGGAAAATATAAACATACTTAAATGCTGATTAGAAATGGGAACAAAGAGAGGTTGAATTTAAGAGAAAAAAGGGATGCCGGATATGATGACTAATAATACCAATTATTATATTTGGCTGGGCCAAATGCTTTATGAGTAATTCCTTAGAATCTAAGTCAGCACTATTGTCTCAGTTTTGCATATGAGAAAACTAAGTTCAAAGAGTAAGGTAATTTGGACAACTCACCTGGTAACAGTCTTTATGACTCCAGAACACACCACACCACACGGCCTTAATCATTCAACAAATTCTTATCTAACTACTTAAGTTCAGTTACCATGTATTGAGGATATAGAAGTAAAAACATGATTCCTATCTTTTAGAGCAATGTTTTTCAACCTTTTGTATCTCAGGCACACTTGAAACTATAAACTTCTGCTGCACACTTAAATTATGTTGATCAAGGATGGTGCCTGTGGCTCAGTCGGTAGGGCGCCAGCCCCATATACCGAGGGTGGTGGGTTCAAACCCAGCCCCGGCCAAACTGCAAAAAAAAATAGCCGGGTGTTGTGGCAAGCGCCTGTAGTCCCAGCTACTCAGGAGGCTGAGGCAAGAGAATCACCTAAGCCCAAGGAGTTGGAGGTTGCTGTAAGCTGTGACGCTAGGGCACTCTATCGAGAGTTAAGAAGTGAAACTCTGTCTTACAAAAAAAAAAAAATGTTGATCAAAAAAAGAATATACTTACTGTGCTTTGAACTTCTTTCAAACATAATTTAATTAATGATCTTTATAAATTTTCACAGCACACCAATGTGCTGTGGTGCACCAGTTGATAATCATTGTTTTATAGAGTGAGGTAGAAGAGACAAACAGGTAACAAAATCAACAACAGAAGTAGGAATAAGAGGAGATATAGCCCAAATAAAGAGCTAGAAACTCTATTCTGAGCTGATCAGTGAAGACTTCAGATGGTGTGTGTGTTATACAAAACAGAGAGAGAAAGCAATTCCAGGTAAGACAAATAGATTTATGGAAAGCAAAGAAGCACAAATTTACATGCTGCATATGAAAAAATTCAAAAAATTGAGCATGGCAGAAATACAATGAGATCTGAAAGACACCAGATCAAAGAGCCTTTTATACCATGCTGAGGAATCCGAACTTTAAATATAGGAAGTGAAAAACCAATTCCAGACTTTGAAACAAGATTAGTTGATTATGAAGACTCAGACTTAGGAGGTTAGAGCTGTAGTCGAGTGAATGGCTTACAGACAACCAAAAGAACATGAAATTTGGAAGAAGACATGCTGTAAGAAGAATGGTTCTAAAGTCCCTTTTTGAAAAAAAGTTAGTATTTACTCTGAATGAGAGCACAATCCCTTGTTATACTATTAATTAGGATAATAAAGAAACTATTTGGTCCAAGTTTTATAATCAACAAGGAGGGAAAGGAGATTTGCTTCCTCAACCCCACAGATAGATTATTTGAGGCAGACTATGGGCTTGGGTGATTCATTTCTCAAAACCATACTGAACAGAAGCAGGATAACCTGCTGTTTACCTTGAAAGGAAAGAACAGTCTCCAATTCCCAAAAGATACTGTCTTTCCTTTGATTCAGGGATTAATCATGTCAATCTGCCATCTGATGATTCAAGAAGACTGATAATTTGCTTTAGTTCTACTAAGCATGTTGGTGTGACTCAGGAGCTGTTTAATTCCAGCAGGAAGCAGACACAAGAAACAGAAAAGCAGCAAAGAGATACCATGTATACCCCTAATACAACACAAGCCATTATTCAGCCTTATCAATGAAACCAAACCTAGGGGAAATCAATTATAATTTAAAACTTTAGATTTATTTTTCCAAACTAACTTCCAGGTATATTCCTCATTCCAAACATTACTCTCTATATCCTAGTCACACTGAAAAAGCTATCCACATCTTTGTCTAATGCTGTTATTTCAGAATGAAATGCTCCACTGTCAATAAGATAAATGCACAGGCTTCCTTGAAGACCCAATGAAATGTCACTTATGTGAATGCTATGTTTTTATCAAGACTGGCTTGATAAAAACAGCTCATTCAATCTTCATTCCAACCTCCCCAACCTTCCCAACCTTCCCCCCAATCGTACATTCTGCAGCTTCAGAAGCTAAAAAGCTAAAATCTACACTGTCTAGTTGTTCTCACCACCAGGTTTTTAGATATAATTTCTGGTCTATCAATGAAATACTTTCATAGGATAAGGAAATTGAAAGTGAGTTAGAGATCTCTTACTACCCCTTTCTACTTTCTATTACCAAGTAATTCGAGAATGAGGTATTTTCCTAAAGTTCTCAGATCTATGGATGTTGAAAGCGGCACTGGAGGCAACAGGTGGACTGAAGGTTCCAATACCCAGTTACCAGCTTTGTGGGGGTCAAGAGGCAGTTGAAGCAGCAACAGTGGCAGAAGTTTTCTAAAGCTTGGCCTAAAATCTGTGCATCAGGTTGTTAAATTCAGCAATTCCAGTAGCACCATTAACTTGGGTTACAGCTACCCAAGTGGATCAATTCTTGAGTTCTGGGGCTTATTTGTAGCAACCTAATTATACTTAAAATAGCTAGAAAAATTTCCGTAACCTGGACCCAGCTCATACATTAATTAAATAAGTTAATGCCTTATAGGGGAAGAAGCACAGCAAAGAGGGAAAAAAGCAAGTGATACCAGTACAAGAGACTAACAAATCGTTATGTGTAGCGCAGACAATGAGGAGAACATTGAAGAATGAGGCTGGACTCAGTATCTTGAAATTCCCTTTGACTATAAAAAGTTTTAAGTCTCTGAATCCAGCAGCGGACAAAGAAAAAGTTATTCTCTCCAGCTTGACCTCCAATGAACCTTTTTTCTTGAGTATTGGTCATGTTTTCCTATTTTTTCAAAGGTCTGGTAATTTCAGATTATATCCTGTAAATGATACCTTATAGAAATTCTATGTACATCCTGTTATAGTCTTTTAAAAATTGTATATAGTTAGCTTTGCTTGACTTAAACACCAAATTTTCTCCTCTAAGATGGGCAGCAGCTGAAACAGCAAAATTTTAATGCAAAATGTGGCTGTTATGGTCACCAGGAACTGTGAACTCTGCTCTATGGGTCACCTACCTCTATACAGTTTTCCATCTGAGTTTTAGCTGTCCCAGCATGGTGACAACTGGCTATAAATGCAGCAAACCCACCAGTGCTGTTTCATTTTTAAAGTGTGGACTAATAATAACCCCTTCTGCCCAGTTTCCATCTACTCTTGGTTGTTTCTCACATAGTCTTTGTCTCTCATATTTTGCTCAGAGTTTAAGTTATCTGTGGGAAGACTGGCTTGATAAGAAGACCACTTGGCTGATTTACTGTGGAATAGAAAATAAATTCCTAGCTTTGCCTCATTCTCTTTATCCTAAAAATAAATAATTCTCTTCTTCTCTAAGGTTGATGGTTGTTCTTTCATTCTTCATTTATTCAGAGGTAGATGAGGTTCTCAACCTGTGGGTCGCAACCCACAGGAACTGTATTAAAGGGCCATGGCATTAGGAAGGTTGAGAACCACTGTGTTAGAAGAAGGTAACTGAGATAGAGAACAGTTTGGGTTACTGTAACTGTGGATTTCACAAATCAATAAGTTACTTTAAAAAGACTTGAGAGGCTCGGCGCCTGTGGCTCAACGAGCTAAGGCGCCAGCCACATACACCTGAGCTGGAGGGTTCGAATCCAGCCCGGCCCGCCAAACAACAATAACGGCTGCAACCTAAAATGGCCGGGCGTTGTGGCGGGCGCCTGCAGTCCCAGCTACTTGGGAGGCAGAGGCTGGAGACTCGCTTGAGCCCAGGAATTGGAGGTTGCTGTGAGCTTTGATGCCACGGCACTCTATCCAGGGTGACAGCTTGAGGCTCTGTCTCAAAAAAAAAAAAAAGACTTGAGAAAAAGGGTGGAAGGGAAGGGGAGGGAGAGAAGAGAGGATGGGAAGGAGGAGAGAGAAAGGGAGAGAGAGAAGGAAGCAGAAAGTATTGCTGCCAATTTTATTGGCCAATAAAGATATTTTAAAAACAAAAATACTTATCATTAACCATCATTCTAACACCAAAAGGGGGAAATCTTAGAATCCACACAAGCATCATTTGACAACATTTCATCAACTTATTTTCTATATATATGTGTGTGTATATATAAACACTAGATTTACATTACTTTTCTTTCTGTACAAACCAGAAACAACTGTAAGAAAACAGCATTAGCCCTGGAATTACATAATAAAACAAATAAAAACTCTGGACAGTGAAGCTTGGTGGAGCTTCCTAGCTGGTGAACACACGCATATGCAAGAAGAGTGATGATGTGCCGTGATTCCACAGGGAGCGGGATGGCAGCTCCCAGACTCTCTCTATGTGTCTTTTCATTTGACTGGTCCTGATATGTATCCTTTAAATATAATGATTATAAGAACTATAATCATTAAAGATCGTGCTTTCCTACATTCTGAAAGTCATTCCAGTAAATTAACACTGAGCAGGATTATGAGGAACCCCCCAGATTTGTATCCCACAGGTTGGAAGTGTGGGCTTGCTGCTAACACCTGAATCACAGGACTGAACCCTTACCTTGTGGGATCCACACTAACTCTGGGTGGTCAGTGTCAGAACAGTAATGCAGTACTCCCATTGAGAAAATACTATGCTGAGCGCAGTGGCTCATGCCTGTTAATCCTAGCACTTTGGGAGGCTCAGGTGAGAGGATCACTTGAAGTCATGAGTTTGAGACCAGCCTGAGCAAGAGCAAGACCTCATCTCTACAAAAAATAGAAAGCTGAGGCAAGAGGACCACTTGAGCTCAAGAATTTGAAGCTACAGTAAGCTACAATGAGGCCATTGCTCTCTACCCCAAGCAATAAAAGTAAAACCCTATCTCAAAAAAAAGAAAAGTATACCAAACCCCTTAACAGACTTTATTCCATCATATCTTGCACAATCTAACACAATCCCTATATTCTAAGGATATAGTAGGAACGAAGCCATAAATATGTATAATTGTATCATCACACTATCTGAACTAACTCCCATTTCTGAAAGAGACCTCACAATTTCTGGCTCCTTTAGAAATTTCAGCAAATTACCTCCAAAAAAGCTATCTTTTAAAAAAAGTTACTAGCTCGGTGCCCATAGCACAGTGGTTCTGGAGCCGTGTGGTGGGTTTGAACCCGGCCTAGGCCAGCTAAACAATTGCAAGAAGAAAATAGCCAGGCATTGTGGCAGGCGCCTGTAGCCCCAGCTACTTGGGAGGCTGAGGCAAGAGAATCGCTTAAGCCCAAGAGTTGGAGGTTGCTGTGAGCTGTGACGCCACAGCACTCTACCGAGGGTGACATAGTGAGAATCTGTCTCAAAAAAAAAAAAAAAAGGAAATATTCAAAAAAATCAAAAAAATTAGGCATTTGGAAGAGATTTAGCCCACAGATCCACAGTTTTCTAATCTCTGAACTATTTATTCAAATAAATATGATGTAACTCTTCTGAAGGCATGATGGTCTGATTACCACACTAATAGCCTGAGAGATAAGTTTAATATACCTGTTCTTTAAAAACTAAACAAAAACCCTGAACTTAAGGTAGATACAGTAGAAGATCTTTAAGTTGACCACCCAAGGGATCGTAAAACTTGGTCAACATAGGGAACTAGGCCTGCTATACTCGTATGAACATGTTGTACATGTCTGGTCTATGGAAATTAAGTGAACTTAATGAGGTGGTCAACGTAGGGAGGTGGTCAACTACTGAGGTTCTACAGTATATATACCAATACTTGTTTTTCTTTCTTTTTTTTTTTTTTCAGACAGAGTCTCACTATGTCTCCCTCAACAGAATACCATGATGTCACAGCTCACAGCAACATCAAACTCTTGGGCTTAAGCGATTCTCTTGCCTCAGCCTCCCGAGTAGCTGGGACTATAGGCACCCACCACAATGCCCGGCTGTTTGTGCTTATAGTTGTCATTGTTGTTTGGCAGGCCTGGACTAGATTTGAACCCGCCAGCTCTGGTGTATGTAGCTGGCGCCCTAGCTGCTGAGCTATAGGCACTGAGCCATATATACTAATACTTAACACAGTAGTTAAGTGAATTTTATTTTAAATAATCCTAATAAAAGATCTGGTGCTAAGACAAGGTGTAGTCCCTTCATTACATTCAGGTATTTACATTCAGAAAAGAGTCTATATTAGTGTACCTCTATTATAGTTTGTTCCTCTATAAATGTATTTTGTTGATAGTTACTATTAAAGCAAAAATGCATAATTAATCTGAATTATAAAAGGTGTTCTCCCTTCAAAGAAGGGAAGAAATTTGCTTTAAATCATTTTACTGTTGGTCCTCAATATTTACAAGAAAAAACAGAAAGGAAAGTAATTATCGTTTAGGCTGGATATCACTCTTCAGAAAGTTGAAGAAATGAAATGCTGTTTTATAATAGGACTTTATCAGGAAACTTCGGAAAATTTTCAGGTTTTCCTTATGGTTTCAAGAATATTATACAATTTCATAATACCCTTTTAAGATTATAATTTTAATCCATTTCATGAAGATGACAAGAACCAATCTCTATGAAAGACTTATGCAAATACAAAGTCATACCACATTTAGAACATTATTATAGCGTGTGTATTTGTTTCCTACCTAGATACAGCCCCTGTAACGAAATATCACAAATTTAGTGGCTTAAAACAACAGGAATTGGGTGGTGCCTGTGGCTCAGTGAGTGGGGCGCCAGCCCCATATGCCGGAGGTGGCGGGTTCAAACCCAACCCCGGCCAAAACTGCAAAAAAAAAAAAAAACAGGAATTTATCCTCTCACAGACCCAGAGGTCAGAAATCTGAACTAAATCTTACGGGACTAAATCAAAGAGCCAGTTGGGCAATGTTCCCTCAGAAGGCTCCAGAGCACAGTCTGTCTTCTAGCCTCTTCCAGCTTCTGGTGGCTACTAGCATTCCTTGACTTGTCACCACATCTTTCTAATCTCTGCTCCTATTTTAATACTTTCTGCTCTCCTATGTCAAATCCTCCTCCATCTCACTTATTCCAAGACATCTGTGATTATGTTTATGGTCCACTGCATAATCCAGGATAATCTTTTTCCCATTTCAAGATCTTTAATTTGTATCTGTAAAACCTCTTTGGACATCTGAGGTAACATCCACATTCCCAAGGATTAAAACTGACTATCCCTGGGAGTCATTACTCAGCCTAACATTGCATACTTCATCTCAGAAATATCAGATGTAAATACAAATCCGTTGGAGGACTGAACAGTGCAGTTAATATATTTTTTTCCACGTAAGTCAGCCAATCAAGTGAGTGCTACTGAATGCTCCTATCCATTAGGCACTGACTCATGCTTTCCTCATTTTAAATGACACTGATCAGTCTAATTATATCTTTCCACCATTACTGAAGGTTCTGGTAAAAAGTTTATACCCATAATAGCTGCCAAGAAGTATAAAGGTGACAGTGCTAAAGACGACCTAAGAGTGTTGCATTAGTTTGCTAGGACTGCCGTAACAAAGTACCACAGATGGGGTGACTTAAACAACAGAAATGTATTATCTCACATCTGTGGAGGCTAGACGTTCCAGATTAACACATTAAAGGACTGAATTCTGAGGGCCTCTTTCCTTGGTTTTGTCTTTTTTCAGGGTAACAAAGATTTTATTTAAGAAGAACAAAGAGAAAGTTTAGAACACTTCCAAACAGAGTTGAAATCCTCATGGAGGAGAACAGGTGAAAGGGAAGGAGACTGTGTCTCAAAAAAAATTTTTTTTCACAAAACATCTTTAAAAAACTGATTGTAGTAAGGCCAGGCGCAGTGGCTCACACTTATAATCCCAGCACTCTGGGAGGCTGAGGTGGGCACATCGCCTGAGCACAAGAGTTTGAGGCAGCTGTGAGCTATAATGCCACAGCACTCTCCTGAGGGTGACAAAAAAAAAAAAAACCTGAGTGAGAAAGCCTAACAAAAATATAAACAAGCCGTTAGGGATTAACAGAAATCCCTTGATATTATGGATAAAGGCACCAAATATATCCCTAAAGTTAGTAATCAGGAACCAAGAATTATATGACAAAAAGCCAAATGAAACTGTAGGTGGGGATATATTATCAATCTGAGAGATTTTTTGAAATGGGAACATAATGGCAAATATATATTATAATATTGGCAATTCATATCCACAGGGACTAAACTGTAATAACCACATAAAGCAATGGTTCTCCAACTGTAGTCTAAATATCCCTTAGGTGCCCAAGATCCTGTCTTTTCTAACTATGACTTTACATGAAGCTAGACTTTCTGCATATACTTCATCACAACAACAAATCACAACCGTGTGAATGCAGAGGGAGACATAGAATCCACTAACTTCAATATAAACATTAAAGAGATTTGCAGAAATGTAAAACGTTGCCACTCTTTTCACAAATTTATTTGTTTTAGGCAACAATTTTTGTCATTAAAATGTTATTTGTATTAAATTATAGTGGTTTTATTTTATTGCTAAATGAGTTAAAAAATATTTCTAAATTTCTGTTTTAATTTCTAGTAAGTGTTAGAAGATCTACCAACATAATTCACACTCCCCTTGGATCCTCAATAATTTAAGATGTAAAAAGATCCTAAGAATAAAAAATTTGAGAACCCAGAGCACTGATTGATTTAGCACTTCCATTCAATTCTAGGAACCTGCCCTAACCCTCCAGTCCTTGTACTTACTAAGTTTGCCTATATAAAACTAAGTGTTCTGCTAAGAGATTCAGCTACTTTGAGGGTTAGCTACCCCACTACAAAAATAGACAGGGCATGAGGCAATTCATCCGATTCCTGAATTTTAGAGATTCCAATTTATAAATAGGAGACGCTGTGGTAAAGAAGAGAAAAATCAATGGGTTAGTAAGGAATCAAGATGCTCAGCTCTTCATTTCTCATATTCTAGCTATCTACAATAGTTATAGGCTTTTTCCTACATTATTTTCTAAATTTGTCAGAAAAACTGGCACCTTGGGCAGCACCTGTGGCTCAGCGAGTAGGGCGCCAGCCCCATATACCGAAGGTGGTCGGTTCAAACCCAGCCTTGGCAGAACTGCAAACAACAAAAAAAAAATAGCCGGGCGTTGTGGCGGGCACCTATAGTCCCAGCTACTCGGGAGGCTGAGGCAAGAGAATCACCTAAGCCCAGGAGTTGGAGGTTGCTGTGAGCTGTGTGACGCCATGGCATTCTACCGACTCTGTCTCTACAAAAAAAAAAAAAAAAGAGGCTCGGCGCCTGTGGCTCAACAGGCTAAGGCGCCAGCCACATACACCTGAACTGGCGGGTTTGAATCCAGCCCGGACCCACAAAACGACAACTGCAACCAAAAAATGGCCGGGCGTTGTGGCAAGCGCCTGTAGTCCCAGCTACTTGGGAGGCAGAGGCAAGAGACTTGCTTGAGCCCAGGAATTGGAGGTTGCTGTGAGCTGTGATATCACAGCACTCTATCCAGGGTGACAGCTTTAGGCTCTGTCTCAAAAAAAAAAAAGGCTCAGCGCCTGTGACTCAACAGGCTAAGGCGCCAGCCATGGACACCTGAGCTGGCGGGTTCAAATCCAGCCCGGGCCCGCCAAACAACAATGTCGGCAACAACCAAAAAATGGCCAGGCATTGTGGCGAGCACCTGTGGTCCCAGCTACTTGGGTGGCTGAGGCAGGAGACTCGCTTGAGCCCAGGAATTGGAGGTTGCTGTGAGCTGTGATGCCACGGCCCTCTATCCAGAGTGATGGCTTGAGGCTCTGTCTCAAAAAAAAAAAAAAGAAAAGAAAAAGAAAAACTGTCACCTTTAGATGACTACTGATAAGTATTACTTCAAGACAGGAAAAAAAGAAGTAAGGTTGTTAAAGTAGAAAACTTCATAAATATAAAACATGCCAACACAAACAAAAAGTTTAAAGTTCCACATTGATAGGAAAGAGACTCATCCTGGCAAGATGATTTATTTTAGCCAAGTACTGACAGAATTGGAGATGGTGGGCGGTGCCTGTGGCTCAGTGAGTAGGGCGTCAGCCCGATATACCAAGGGTGGTGGGTTCAAACCCGGCCCCGGCCAAACTGCAACAAAAAAACAGCCTAGTGTTGTGGCGGGCGCCTGTAGTCCCAGTTACTCGGGAGGTTGAGACAAGAGAATCGCCTAAGCCCAGGAGATGGAGGTTGCTGTGAGCTGTGAAGCCACAGCACTCTACTGAGGGTGACAAAGTGAGACTTTGTCTCTAAAAAAAAAGAATTGAACACAGACAGGAGTTTGAGTTTGCAGTAAGCTATAAAGATGTCACTGCACTCTACCCAGAGCAACAGAGCAAGACTCTTGTCTCCATCAATCAATAACTGTGCATCTATATGAATTAAAATATCTTCAACAGAATAAGAATTGAATTCAGTAAGCTTTAATAGACACAGAACACAGGAAATCTTCATAATTAGAGGAATAAATTGTAAAATGTTTTATTAGAGTAACATAAATACAGGCAGTCCACACTTTACATAGTTCTGATATGGATGCATTTCAGTTACCACATTTTATTCAGTTAGTTAAATAATGCAAGTCTCCCAACAATTGATTTAACTTTCAGTTACCACAAGAACTATGAGTAACTACATAAAGCACAAACTTTGCTGCTAGATCTTGAATCCACAAATCACCACAAGGAAGAGATGAGCATCGTAACCGATGACCAAGCATGTCACTGTGTCAAAGTTTACTAGTGAATGGTGACTAAACCTCTCTTATTCAATTCATCCACAGACTGCAAAGTATACAGTTATCCTGCCTCCTTGTCCCTAACAATGAACCATTATGACATTTTACAAAAAATAGATAATTAATAAAGACGAAAGTGCATTAAAGACATGAAAAAGACAATGGAGGTGAAATTCAAATTGAATATGAATGGACTTACTGAAGAAATAAGGGAATGTAGGAATGCTGACACTGCCACCATTCATGAGACTCTAGATATGCAGCCAGAGGAACATTGTGAAGGCAAACTTATTAATATAAATGAACAAAATGGTTGAGATAAAAGAGGACGAAAATAGTATAAATAAAGCGATGCCACAAGAATTTCACATTAAAGAAACTCTCAGAGATATTTCACAACACTGAAAACCCAAAGGAGAAAATGTTGAGAGCTGATCCACACTTTTCCGAAGGAGTATGACAATTCACCAAGCATAGAAAAGAGTTTTGCAACATAATAACTTACACAATGAGAAGGCATAAGAAAACTATTTTAAAAAGTTAAGCTCTTTAATTCTCAATGTTTCTAATGTTTTACATTTGTACTAAATACAGTATTAGCTTTACTATTTTTTCATTTCTCCATTTATAATAAAAAGCAAATTTTTAATGTTTTGGCAAAAAATGTTAACAAACACAGAACAATTATAATTTTACTCATTGATTAGTAAAAGTACGCTGTATTGTGTATTGTACGTTCAGCTTATGTGGTCATTTTTTAGTCTCCAACAACCATACAAAGTAAAAACTGTCTGGACTTGAAAAGCAGTAGACCTATGAACTCAAAACTGAAGCCAAAAGTGATAATGACTACAGAGAGTCAATAAGAAGATGAAAAAGAAATCTATATATCCAGACTATCTACTTCTTTGACATACACTGCCATCTGATTAGACTGAATTTAAAGCTTTTTAGAAGCTGTTACCTGTGAGATATGGTTGATAGAAGACTCCATTCTCCGAAGTTGAGACGCTTGGATGTCCAGCAATTGGAGTACATTATTGGCCAATGCATTTATTTGATAAGCAACGCTAGCTAGAGATTGGGTTGTGTAGGCTTTGGTCTCTTCTAAAGCTTTTCTCTTGTCGGTAGCCTGAAATAAGAACAAACACAACCAATACTTATTTAGGTTAATGTAACTTAAAAATACATTCTGTAGAAAAACAAAGTTATTGGGCGGCGCCTGTGGCTCAAGCAGTAGGGTTCTGGCCCCATATACCGGAGGTGGCAGGTTCAAACCTGGCCCAGCCAAAAACTGAAGAAAAATAAAAAGTTATAATTATATTTTTTAATACAAAAAATGAATTCAGGCTTGGCGCCTGTGGCTCAACGGGCTAAGGCGCCAGCCACGTACGCCTGAGCCGGCGGGTTCGAATCCAGCCCAGGCCTGCCAAACAACAACGACGGCTGCAACCAAAAAAATGGCTGGGCGTTGTGGCAGGCGCCTGTAGTCCCAGCTACTCGGGAGGCGGAGACAGGAGACTCGCTTGAGTCCAGGAATTGGAGGTTGCCGTGAGCTGTGATGCCACGGAACTCTATCCAGGGTGACAGCTTGAAGCTCTGTCTCAAAAAAAAAAAAAGAAAGAAAAAAAAGAAAAACTGAATTCAATCAAAAAATTTGCCAGCTGAGAACCACTCTCTCCTGAGTTGGCCATCAACTGAGGACTAAAGGAGCTGTCAGATTAACTGTAATCACACCATCAGAGAAACACTATACCAGTTGGTTCTCTGCCCAAACCCTATCCATCACCAACTCACCGCACATTACATCTTTAGGATCTTACTGTCAGCTCTAAGCTCCCAAACAACTAAATCCATTCCACCTTACATTCCCTTTTTCAGTAGTCACCATCAGAAATCCAGCCTCCTTGTTAGCTATTATTATCAAGACTATTGTCCCCACAAAAACTACAGTGAATCTTATTTCCCAATCCATATCCATCTCTTCTTCCCAAACTCCTGTACATAACTGTCAGATGGTTAAAAACTCCTCAAAGGGGCAGCGCCTGTGGCTAAGTGGGTAGGGCACCAGCCCTATATACCAAGGGTGGCAGGTTCAAACCTGGCCCCAGCCAAACAGCAACAACAAAATAAAATAGCCGGGCATTGTGGCAGGCTCCTGTAGTCCCAGCTACGTGGGAGGCTCAGGCAAGAGAATTGCTTAAACCCAGGAGTTTGAGGTTGCTATGAGGTATGATGCTATGGCATTCTACCAAGGGTGACAAAGTGAGAGTCTACTTAAAATATATGTATATGTATACACAAAAGTCTGATAAAGTACTCAGCAAAATTGTAGGGAGGGACTCTCTGACACACTGCTAGTGATAACCCACAAAATTACAATACTGATTTACCGTCTGACCCAGGTAGCAACACACATACCTCAAAAAAATGTCACTGGCAAAAATACAAAAAGAAGTTCAAGACCAGCCTGAGCAAGAGCAAGACACCATCTCTAAAAAAATAGCAGGTGTGTGGGAGGCACCTATAGTCCCAGCTACATGGGAGGCTGAGGGAAGAGGATCACTTGACCCCAAGAGTTGGAGGTTACTGTGAGCTGTGATTGCACAGCACTCTACCAAGAGTGACAAAGTGAAACTCAGTCTCTTAAAAAAAATGGAATCCTTTAAAGATACCTTGTTTCAAAGGTGTGTCTTTGGAACTATGTACAAACATACCTCAGAAATACTACAGTTTTGGCTTGGCGTCTGTAGCTCAATGGTTAGGTCGCTAGCCACATACACTGGGGCTGGCAGGTTTGACCCCAGCCTGGGCCTGCTAAACTACAACAACTACAAAAAAAAAAAAAAATAGCCGGGCATTGTGATGGGTGCCTGTAGTTCCAGCTACTTGGGAGGCTGAGGCAAGAGGATCATTTTAAAAAAGAAAAAAAGAAATACTACAGTTTTAAGACTACCGAAATAAAGCGAACACTGCAAAAAGCAAATCACATGAATCTGTTTATTCCCTAGTGCCTATAAAAGTTATATATACTATACTGTAGTCTATTAAGTGTCCAATAGAATGACATTTTTTAAAACTATGTACATGTGTTGGCTCAGCACCCATGGCTGAGTAGGGCCCCGGCCACATGCATTGGGGTCAGTGAGTTTGAGCCCAGCCTGAGCCTACTAAATAGCAATGACAACTGCAACCAAAAAACAGCCGGATGTTCTGGTGGGCACCTGTAATCCCGGTTACTTGGGAGGCTGAGACAAGAGAATCACTTAAACCCAAGAGTTTGAGGTTGCTGTGAGCTATGATGCCACGGCATTCTACCGAAGGTAACATAGTAAGACTCTGTCTCAACAACAACAAAAAACTATGTATATTTCTTAATTTTAAAATACTTTATTGCCAAAAAAAAAAAACTAACAATCATCTGGGTCTTCCATGAATTGTAATCTCTTTGCTGGTACCATTGTTGCCTCCATGTTGACAGCTAATAATTGATCAGAGTGGTAGATGCTCAAGATTGGAGTGGCTGTGGCTTGGCTCACACCTGTAATTCTAGCACTCTGGGAGGCTGAGAAGGGAGTATTACTTAAGGTCAGGAGTTCAAGACCAGTCTGAGCAAAAAGTGAGACTATCTCTACAAAAAAAAACAAAAAAACAGAAAACTTATGCAGGCATGGTGGTACATGCCAGTAGTCCCAGATGGCCAGGAGTTGAGGCAAGAAGATCACTTCAGCCCAGAGTTTGAGGTTGTAGTATGCTATGATGAGACCACTATACTTTAACCTGGGCAAAAGAACTTAGACTGTCTCAAAGAAATAAAAAAAAAAAAAGACAACAGCGAAGTTTTCTGCATCAACTGACTCTTACTATCACAAAAGACTTCTCTGTAACATGCCACCAGTGTTTTGTTTACCCTTAAGAAGTAACACCTCATTTTCTTCAATTTTCTCATGTGAGTACACCAATCCAGCTATATATCTCAGTCTCTACTTCTAATTGTACTTCTTGTACTATTTTTATCACATCTGCAGTTACTTCCTCTAATCAAATCATCCATGAGAGTTGGAATCAAGTTCTTCTAAACTTCCAGTTAATGTCAATATTTTTTTTACCTCTTTCCGTGAATTGTGAATGTTCTTTATGGCATCTCGAATACCCACATCCATCAGAGGAATCATTATGTATGACAGCTCTAACCTTATGAAATGTGTTTCTTTTTTTTTTTTCTTTGTTTTTTGAGACAGAGTCTCACTTTGTCACACCCTCAGTAGAGTCCCGTAGCATCACAGCTCACAGCAACCTCAAACTCTTTAGGCTCAAGTGATTCTCCAGCCTTAGCCTCCCAAACAGCTGGGACTGCAGATGCCCACCACAACGTCCAGCTGTTCTTAGAAACAAGGTCTCGCTCTTGCTCAGGCTGGTCTCCAACTCCTAAGCTCAAGCCATTCACCAACCTGGGCCTCCCAGAGTGCTGGGATTACAGGTGTGAGCCACTGAACCCAGCCCTGAAATGTGTTTCTTAAATAATAAGACTAGAAAGTTGAAACTATGTACCCAATTAGAGGATTAACCAGACAAACTACTGTAAAAGACTGGGCACACTGGCTCTAGCACTCTGGGAGGCAGAGACGGGTAGATTGCTTGAGCTCACAGGTTCCAGACCAGCCTCAGCAAAACCAAGATCCCATCTCTACTAAAACAGAAAAACTGAGGCAAAAGGATCACTTGAGCCCTGGAGTTGGCATTTGTTGTGAGCTATGACGCCACCACACTCTACCCAGGGCAACGGCTTGAGACTCTGTCTCAAAAAAAAAAGAAACTACTATAAAGGCGACTTTGTGCATTCTTAGTAAGATTTAACCTTAGAATAAAAATAATTCAAACAGGGGAGGGAAAATCTGAAATTGTCTTCAGAGATGATTGCTTGCGTAGGGTAGGATACAATAAACGGTTAATTATGTTTATTTCACTGAGAACTGAGTTGACTCAAAAGATATTTTTTTTTTTTTTTTTT
>CAUYRH010153805.1:0-15013 GCA_963574655.1 Perodicticus potto | reverse complement strand
CCATTCATGGAATTGAGGCTTAGGAAATTCACAAGAAATTGGCCTAGGCATAGGAAATGGGGGTTCCACATTTAGTCCTAAGTGTAAAGTGAAGGAGACACCAAGGCACAGGTGTCTCCTCGGCAGTTGTCCAGCCTTTTTTGCTATTGGAGCCTCTGGTGGGCGTTGGAGGTCCCCCTCCTTGCCTGTCATCCAGCCCGCTGGCTCTTCTGTCTTAAATCGACCTCAAACATTTGGAGTTCCAGATTTAAATAAGGGGTTTCTAATTGATTTCTCAGGTAAAAGGTTCCCAGAACTTTGTCTACTGTTTCTTGTGTCCTTTAAGTGTCCAAAAAGTAATGCTTAGTTTTATCCGGTTTATCAAGTGTTAATATATCAACATGAAAGCTGCAGTGTTCCACTTAAATTTCTGGATACCTATTTTTTTTTAATCTCTGGCCTCACTATTCCTCACTTTTTGCCAAATCACAAAAGGTATTAACAATCTTTTTAAAAAATATTGGACCCATTATTTTTGTTGTTTCTAAAGGAGGATCAGTTTGAGCATGTATTCTGATGTGTTACATTCAAGAGAAAAACATGTTTAATTATATTCTGTGTGCACCAAAAATATTCTACTTTTTTTTTGGTTTGAAGACATATTTTTATTTTGTGGTAGTCATGGTTGAGAATACAGTTGATACAAAAGGACTAGAAACAATATATCAATAATTAAAAGCAAACAAATTCCCAGATAATCATGATTATCAACTTTCCTTTCTTTTTGAAGATCAAATTATAAGAGTTAACATGAATTCCTTTGGGCTTAGTCATCCCTTTTTTTGTGGCAGAGTCTCACTATGTCGCCCCTGGGTACAGTTCTGTGGATTCATAGCTCACAGTAACCTCAAACTCTTGGGCTCAAGCTATCCACTTGCCTCAGCCTCCTGAGTAGCTGAGACTACAGGTATCCACCACAAGACCCGCTATCATCCTCCTCCTCCTCCTTCTTCTTCTTCCTTCTTCCTCTTCCTCTTCCTCTCCTTCTTCTTTTTAAAGAAAGCCTTCAATTTACTACTGTACTTAAATGTTACCAAAACCTTTAGTCTTTATTTACTACTGTACTTGAAGAAATGTTACCAAAACCTTTAGCATTATTCTTCTGCAGAGTTGAGATAAATTGTAATGGGAGTCATATTAGAGCATCTTGGCAATTTCTGTGGATTATAGGGCTCAGTCTTTCAAAGCATTAAGTTATCTTGTGAAGAGTGAGGTATCTCTATCACCTGTTGGAAATTAGCCTGTCTTTGTGATTAGGGAAGAATCATCTGGTTTTGGCCCTGATGCTGTGAAAATACGGAATGGCCTGAGTTCTGCATACTATCTTGATGGTATAATATTCTTTAGTGATACAATAATTTTCAAAGCCCTGATTTCTGCTTCAAATAATTAATTTGTCATAAGATTGTCAGACAATGCCATAATGTGGAGTGGAAGAAAGTTATTTATAGTTAATCTTCAAAGTTTCTGAATTTTTGACATTTTCCTGCTTTTGTATTTATACTAAGTTCTCTAAATTGTTTTAAATACTTTTATCATGCTTTTACACTATAATAACATATTTTTCTATACTGTACTGTTACCATCTAAAATTTCTGCTAATTTATACTAGGAATAAAGAGTTGCTTTCCATTGATAGGTAACTATATTTTTGACATTTGTGACTAGCAGAAATGAAACTTACTATATTCATTTAAATGCTATATTAGACAGATATGAAGTAAATTTCAAAGAAAAATATTTAATGTTCTAAAAATTCCAAAAGCCATTATTAAGATTTCCAAGTCTGAAACAGAGATCATTATTATATAACATCACAATTTATACAATGTGAAAGATGAAATAAAGATTAGATTCCTGTCAGCCTCCTTGTCTTTACAAATAAATAAGATTTTTAATACTCCTGGGAGTCAAAAGCTCAACATTTAAGAGTCATGGAATTTGTAAAATATTAAGAATTTGTATAAAAAAATTCTTATTCAGGTGAATTTGTTCATCTCTTATGTGAAATAGCAATATCTTTTTAAATAGACCTTGAACTGGAGTCCTAATCCTTCTGCCTACTAAGCCTGTCTTTTGAGATTTTTTTGAATATTCATGCATTTTTCAGTAGTGTGTTAATTCTAACAAATTTATGATCTTAATGATGGCATGGTACTTTGAACACAGATTAGTTACAAAGAGTTCTATCTTTGATGCAACCAAAGTCTAATCTATCATCATTGGTGCCTCTGGTAACATTTCTCAACTACTATCTTCTTTCATTTCCTAACTTAAAAATCTTTAATATTTCCTCAACATCCAACAGACAAGGTAAAACTCACTGCATATGTAAAAGACCTTTCAAAGATGGTTCCAATCTCTACAACCTCCTTTTCTATCCCTATCTCTATCTATATGCCTCTCTCGTTTTCCCCTGTTTTAGAAATACATATCTTTCTTTTCATTGACAAAAGACAACTCATTCATTTGCAAGGCCCAACTCAAGACTTATCTCCTCCATGAAGTCTCACCTACCTTCCCCAGTACAGTTAAGTTATTCCTTCATTATTAGTTATGGAAGACCAGGCTGCATTACCAAATGCACCTTCAAGTTTTATCACATTAGCACAATGCGTAAGTATGTTTTTTGCTTTCTCTTTTAACAGTTGTGAGAGATTTGTCAGGTTGGTAAGATAGCTGTCTTCTATGTAATCATTCAAGACCTAAGCTGAGAAAGCACTCCAGTCTTCAAGATGTGGCTTCCAAGTTGTCCTAATATCGACATCCTAGGCAGCCAGAAGGGGAAAAGAGAACAGAGGGGCATGTGTGGGAGGTTTCAAGGCTCAGCCCTGCAGATGGAGTGTATCACTTTATGTTCACATTTCACTGGAAATAGCCTATTCACCGGGTCACACCTAACTGCATTAAAGACTAGAAGGTAGTCTAGTTGTATGCCTAAGAAAGGAAGATAAATATGGTGAAGAGCTGTGATTTCTGCATACTCTCCCATAGGCTTCCCATAACACTACATAAGCCCATTGTCGTTTGTAATGTAACTATCTTTTTATGAGTTTTTGTCTCTCAAAGGTCTGGTACCCAATATGAGTTTCTTGGGAACTAGAACTTTTGTCAATATTCATAATTTATTTCCTCAGTAAATGTCTATCAAATGCCCTCTGCGTGCTAGGGTCTCCACACCTATTATAGTGTTCAATGAATGCTTATTAAATGAATTAATGTATGAATTAGTGAATGAATGTTGATATTATCATAGTTGGCTTCTGGTAGTATAGTGGTATGGTCCTCTCTTGCCAAAAAATTGATCCTGTCACTCGAATTGGTATCTCCTTTACCTTTTACAAAAATTCATTTTGATGATTGTGATTATAATATGCTTTTTTGTGGTGATGTCCGTGTCATATCTCCAAATTAAATAGTTAAATAACTAAGTTTAAAATATTATAGGGCAGAGATTTGCAATCTTTTTCTGTAAAGGGTCATATAATAAATCTTTTAGGCTTTGCAAGATGAATAAAGTCTCTGATACAACTATTCAACTCTGACTTTGTAATGTATGGGTTGTTTTGGCCCATTACCGGCCATATTTTGCCAACCTCTGGTATAAGGTAATATATGCTAAAACATAAAATCACTGGATATTTTTATCATCCAGAAAGGTATAAATGATGTCAAATTGGTTTTAATGATTAACTGGAAAGCCAATGTAAAAGGATAATTTTGGCTGAGACAAGATGGCATAAACTCAATTTTCTCTGTTCCTTGGCTCTAAACATAACTAAATACAATCAGAAAGGAACTAAAAAATATGTAGAGAAAATGGTGGACTGGCTGGAGAACTCAGAACTTGGAGATGAACACTGACACAAGTTCCCCGGGGTTTTTTTTTTATTATTTTTTTTATTAAGTCATTTGTACATAGATCATACATACATTTATGCCATTATGGGATTCAATGTGTTGATTATTTGTACAAATTGGAGTGCTCACATGCTACTAATCAGCATAGTTTTCACCTCATTCACCCAATCACAGCATTAAGACATTTGTGTTCTACACCTGATAGATCCAACTTGTACTTGCATTATGCTCCATAGGTGTGGTCCCCCTATTAGCCCTCCCTCTATCAACCCACCCCCCTCCCTTCCCCTCTGCCTCCACTTCCCTCCTTCATCCTAGGCTATAGTTGTGTTTCATTTTTCACATGCAAGTGTGAGTGATTATAAATTGGTTTCACATTAGTGCTGAGTACATTGGATATATATTTTTTTCCATTCCTGAGATACTTTACTAAGAAGACTATTTTCCAGCTCCATCCATGTAAACATAAAAGAGGTAAAGTCTCCATTTTTTTTAATGCTGCATAGCTGGGTTTTATTTTTATCTCCCATATATCCTGGATGATGTGCTGGAGAGTTCTGCAACTAGAGAAACCAGCAACTGTAGATAACATAGCCCAAAAAATAAAAACAAAAAATTCTGGCCTTTCTGACCAAATGGAAAACCCAGAAGGGATGTAGCAGGGAGACCCATACATGTCAGTAAGAACAGCTCTGCTCTACCTGAAGCAGTGGCAAAAGTGGACTGCTACTGGGAGTGCTAACCCACCCTACACCTCATGCCTGTCAGTAGTAACGGGCACAATCTTCCCAGAACAGTAATAGCAGAGCCTGGGTAGGACAACCCATCCCACACCCATCACCAGAAGGCAGCAAGTAGGCCCCTTTGTGTATAGTAAAGATACCAGCATGCCTGGTGTCTCCTAGCTTTTTACCTGAAGCAGAATGTGACCCTGGTCTGATGCCTCCTGGCCCTCCTTCCAGTCGCAGAGAGCCACCCAGGCTCAGTGGTTTCTAGCTTCTCCTCTCATCAGCAGCAGGTAGTCATGGAGGTGTTTTCCTTCCCGGGAGTCAAAATCAGAGAAATAATGGGAAACCCAATGACAGGCATCCAGGAATGGGAAAACATGCTCTTTCCTGTGGGTCTGGTATCCCCATTCCATACCTAATAACACTGAGTGGCACCAACACGGATAGAGCAGGAGCTTAAGCAGAGCTAAAAGAAGGAAACTGACCAGGCAACTAAATTTGGTGTTGGCATTACAGACCACAAAAGTAGGCCAGAACCTACATGCTAAACCAAAACAAACTGACTACTTAATAAAATAGAAGATCTAAATAGAACTAAGAGTCTTCTAATACCCTAAATATACATGATACAATCCCATCAGATCAGTGGTTCTCAACCTTCCTAATGCTGCTACCCTTTAATACAGTTAAAAGGGGTTGTGATCCACACGTTGAGCACCACTGCATTAGATGAAGATCCAGGAAAAAAAAAATCACAACTCAAATGGAAAAAAACCTCAAATGATGGAAATACTGAGAGGAATCAGAAGTCAGAACTAGCTGACAAAGATATTAAAAGAATCATAACATTGCTTTAACAATAGTTACAAGTTAACTCAAAATAAATAAAAAGAGCAAAAATCAGAAAAGAAATATAATAAAAAACAAATGGAAATTATAGAATTAAAAATATAGTAACTGAAATAAAAACCCACTAGATGGGGTGAATAGTAGGAGTGGATATGACAGAAGATAGAAGCAGTGAACTAGAAGACAAATAAATAGAATTTATACATTCTGAACAACACAGAGAAAATAGATAGAGCAAAAAATGAACAGAGCCACACCTGCAGGACAAAAATGTAAAATCTACCACTTACAGATATCGGTAGATCTATGACTCCCAGAAGGAAAAAGAAAGAATTTAGGACTGAAAAGTATTGAAAGAAACAATGGCCAAAAAAAGGTTCAAATTTGCCGAAGACATAAACCTATAGACAAAAAGCTGATAGAACCACAATTAGGATAAATGCAAAGGAATCCATTAAGACACATCGTAATTAAACATGTCAAAACCAGATGCAAAAAAGGAATTCTAAGTAACCATATAGAAAGAATACATAACTCATAGGAGAACACTGACTTGAATGGCAGAGAATTTCTTCTCTGATACCACAGAGGCCAGAAGAAAGAGGCACAAAATGCCATGTTGTGGTGTGGTAAGTTAATGGATTGGAAGATGCGATACAGTAAAAATGTCAATTCTCTGCAAGGGATCTATAGATTTAATTTAATTCCTATTAATATCCCAGCAAGGTTTTTATGAAATCTAAAAATTCTATGGAAAGACACAGACCATAGAATAGCTAAAACAATTTTGAAAAGAAGAATAAAGTGGCAGAAATCATTCTACTTACTATTCAAGTTTATTATCAAGGTATGATAATCAAGACAGTGTCATATTTGTGGAGAAATAAATACATAGATCAATGAAACAGAATAGAGAATTCAACAGTAGACCCGTAAACATATGTCTAGCATATTTTTGACTATAGTGCAAAAGCAATTCAATGGAGCAAGGATAGATGGACAGACTTCAACAAATGATGTTGGAGCAATTGCGTACCTATATGTAAAAAAAAAAGAGAGAGAGAGAGAGATTTCAGCTTAACCTCACACCTTATACAACAAGTACCTTAAAATGGTGCTTACTTTGGTAGCACATATTGAATTGGAATAATACAGAGAAGCCTTGGTCCTTGTGTAAGGATAACATACAAATCCTTGAAGCATTCTGCATTGATAAAGAAAATGAAAAAGCAAAAAAAAAAATCTTAAAACGAATCATGGTCTTAAATGCAAAACCTAAAACTATTAAAATTTTATGGAAAATAATAGTAGAAAATCTTCAGGATCAAGAACTAGGCAAAGTATTCTTGAACTTAACACTAAAAGCATGAACCATAAAAGCTAAGATTAATGAATTGGACCACATCCATTTAAAAAAATTTTGCTCTATGAAAGACCCTGTTAAGAGGATAAAAAAGCAAGCTAGAAACTTGGAAGAAATATTTTCAAACTCTCTATATGACAAGTCTAGTACCTAGAATATATAGAGAATTCTCAACACTCAACAGTAAAAACAACTCAATTTTGAAAATCGGGAAAAAACACGAATAAACATTTTACCCATGAGACCCAAGAGGATGTATGGTTGTCAAATAAACACATTAAAAAATGTTCCACATCACTAGCCATGATGGGGATGCAAATCAAAACCACAATGAGCTGTAACTTCACGCTTACCAATCAGAATGGCTAAAATAAAAATAATGATAGCATTGATTTCTGGCAAGGATACACAAGAACTGGATCACTGGTAAATCGCTGATGGGACTGCAAAGTAATGCACCCATTTTGGAAAACAATTTGGTAGTTTCGTTAAAACCTAAATATTCAGCTACTGTACAAATCCGAAATTTTGGACAGGGAAATAATCCTGGAAACATAAAAAAAATACATATATTCACACAAAAACCTATATACAAGTGTTCCTAACAGCTATATCCTAATAGCTCCAAACTAGAATCAACTCAGATGTCTTTTAACAGGTGAATGGTTAAATGAGCTGCAATACATCTGTAGCATGGACTAGTATTTATCAATAAAAACAAATTATTGGTGTACTTGACAACCTGGATTCAACTCCAGGGGATTGTGCTGGATGACAAAGGCCAATCCTAAAAGGTTACATAAGGTATGATTCCATTCGTGTAACATGCTTGAAATGACAATATGATAAAAATAGAAAAATAGGATTCAGAGACATCCTGTCAGGGGCTAAGAGTGTGTGAGAGAAAAGGGTGTGGTTTCAAAAGAACAACATGTGTGATCTTTCTGGTGATGAAACTGTACGAGTAACATTGGTGAAATCTGAGTAAGAGAGTTGGATATTGCGACCATGTCAGTTTCTTGGTTGTGATATTGTGCTATAGTTTTGTCTGATGTTACCATTGAGGGAAACTGGATAAAGTGTATATGGGATATTTCTGTATTTGTATTACAGCTGCATCTGAATCCACAATAATCTGAAAATAAAAAGTTCAGTCTAAAACAGTATGGTGTTGGCACATAAAGAGTTAGAAGCCAAGTAAATATATGAGAAATGATTTTAAAAATTCATAAGAAGAATGCCATCTAATAAAGCTGCATTCTCAATAGTCAAAATCCCAAGCAGAATTATGAGAAGTAGTTTTATGGGAAATGGCTCTAAAGGTCACCTGTGCATTAAAGGAAAAAAACTAGAAATGTAAACCTCAATGGGAACGGCATGCTTTCACCTCCTTTAGAAACAGCGTTGAGTTTACTTCTTAAAACTAGTATACATAATATTTTTGATATTTTGCTACTCTATTTATCTGATGAAATAATTCTAGAATGAACTAAACGAGAGGTTTGGATTTCCAAATCCACAAGAGATTTCAGAGCCTGTGTTGGCAAGATCCCTCCAGTTTGGGGGCCATGATTCCTGCCCAATTAGAAACACTTCTGTAGCAATAGGAGATCTTTGCTCTTCAGAGAAGCCCTGTCGGGGGAAAAAAAAAATTGCAAAGACCAAAAAGCTGGCCAGGTTTTTAACCTTGGTAGAGATTATTTTAATTTTTCGGAATATTTTATCACCAGGAGTTTATCCAAGAGTGTCAGTTCTTTTCGAGGAATGTATTCTGGTAAAGGCCTCACTAAGTTTAGGGCAGGTGTAGAGGATTTGGGGAAGAGACCATGTTTGACCTCCATAGCATTCAAGACATAGATGCCAGCTTACCTCTTGCTCCTCAACACATTGTCTTTATTTCAGGACTCAACCTTGTGCTATTTATTTTGTCAGGTGGCTAATTATGGAAGTAAATCTTCACAGGAGGTTTTTTCGTGCAGCTTTTTTGTTGGTGGCTATCAGTCATCTTGAAAATATGCTAGTTTTGGGTTTAGCGGTAGAATGCGATTTGAAGCTACTATACCATCATTTCACCCTTGAGTTTCTTCAAAAACATTGAGTAAGTGGCACTTGATGTGTATATCATTTACCATCAGGTCTAGAACTTGGCTGCTTAACTAGTTGTGATTAAATGTCTCTGAATTTGTTGCTTCAAACTTTCTTTGGATTTAGGATTCTCCTTAATGGCTTTCTCTGTAATAAACAAAAGCACTCACAGTATCTCAGTGAGTCTTTCTGCTACCACCCTTTCATTCCGGATTATATCTTTTGTATGATCATACTGTGGTCCCACTGATTCTCTAGCTCACTCCCTGTTTTTGATTTCTTTAAAAAACATTTAATATTAATTTTGGAGTGTCTTGTGGGGTGACCCTTGAAATTATGAATATTTTTTACTTTATCTGCCACAAATTTATAGATTTCCTGTTCTCTTCATGCAGGCTTTTTTTCATTTTTGAAAAACATCCTCTCTCCCATCCCACCTCCACAAAACTCTTTACTTTGTCATACAGACACGGAGAGCTCAGATTTTGTTTGATTCCTAAATTACTTTTGCACCACTGCATATATTTTTGGTCTTTTTGAAGTGATTTAAAAAAGTATTCTTGTGAGTTTTTAATTTGTGCAAATATGTTTTTCAAAATAGCAATAGCTACATTTTATCATCACTCTCTCTCCTAAAATTGAATAACCAAGTGATGGATAATTCTGGTTTTGTCACTTAAGCTAGTCTGCAAAACTAAATTACTAATATGTAGTAATTCATATAGCTATTTCCTGTCCTCTCAAAACCATATTATTTTTTTAAAAGTGTTTCCTTATATTATGCTTTTTAAAATTAAAAAAAAAATTCGGAATATTAGAGGTACACGTTTTGTTTACATACTTTATTTTTGTATAGATTGAGTCAAAGATATACGTTTGCCCTTAACCCAGATAGTGTGCAATGTACTCAGTAGGTGTGCATATCCCCACCCCTCCCCCATCCTGATTTTCACTGAGACCAACTTCTACATGTGCACTTTAAGTTGTTGGTCAATCAGTTCCAGTTTGGTATTGAGTACGTGTTTTTTGTTTCTCCAGTCTAGAACCACATTCCTTTATTCTGAGTCCTATAAATCACATTGTAGAAAGTGGCCATATGTTTTATGCAAACTTCAATTTTGTATTTCCTCCCAAATGAAATGTTTGACCAGTTTTTGGATTATTGAAGATTTCCCAAATGACACCCTTATTTAATTTCTATGTTAAGGGAAAGATATATTATTCTTACCAAGTCTTCTGTAACAGTTATAAGCTACCAATTTTATTAACACATTTTACATTTTAAAATTGTCTTATTTTTACTCACAAAGATTTTATTGCCCTTCTCTAATTACATACTTTCTTTATCTAATATTCTATATTTATACCTTGCATGTTTGCTTTCTTGATATACACAGCAACATTCTTACCTACCTTTCCAGTCTGGGCTTGCCTGTAGTCTGTATGTAACTTAGGATAATAAGTGGTTGGTTTTTCTCCTTCTACCAAATTACTTAAGGCCTATTTATATATCCTTATATGCTGGCCCACATTCCAATTCTGCTACCTTCTTTATAAAGCTTCTAGAAAAAGTACATTTGTGTATATAGTACTTTTATTTTTAAGCACACTCTATATAGTATATTAATTGTTCTTTCAAAACTACAATGAAATATCATCTTACCCCAGTTAAAATGGCCATTATTAACAAGACAAAAAATAACAGACGCTAGCAAGGATGTGGAGAAAAGAAAACTCTTATACTGTTATCAGGGATGTAACTTAGAATAACCATTATGGAACCAATAAGGGGATTTCTCCAAAAACTAAAAATAGAAATAAAAATAGATACAATCCTGTGATCCCACTACTGGGTATATATCCAAAGGAAAGGAAATCAGTATATCAAATGGATACCTTCCATTTAGAAATCCATTTTGGATTTCTCCAAAAACTAAAAATAGATACAATCCTGTGATCCCACTACTGGGTATATATCCAAAGGAAAGGAAATCAGTTTATCAAATGGATACCTTCAGCCTCATGTTTATCACAGCACTATTCACAATAGCAAAGATATATAATCAGTGTCCATCAGTGGATGAAAAGGTAGTATATATGTACAATAGAATACTACTTGACCATAAAAAAGAATGAGATTCTGTCATTTGCCGCAATGTAGGTGGAACTGGAGGTCATTAGGTTAAGTGAGATAAATCAGGCACAGAAAAGTAGATATCCCATATTCTCTCTCATATGTAGGAGCTAAAAAAAGTGGGCCTCATGGAAGTAGAGAGCAGAATGATAGATTCCAGATGTTGGGAAATATGTGTGTGTCGGGTGGGAGGAACAAAGAGAGTTTGGTTGATGGGTCCAAACAGATAGTTAAATAGAAGAAAAAAGCTGTAGGTTGGGTGCAGTGGCTCACGCTTATAATCCTAAGGCTTTGGGAGCCAAGGTAGGAAGATTGCTTGAGGCCAGGAGTTCAAAATGAGCTTGAGCAATAGCCAGACCCAGTCTCTATCCAACCAAAAGAAAAAAAGCCAAGCGTGGTGGTGTGGGCCTATAGTCCCAAGTACTTGGGAAATTGACATTTTTCACTTTTTTTGTTTTCTTTTCCTCTAGTGGGATCTACACAGTCTGCCTTTTCTCCTACCTTGCCTCATGGCTTTTCTTTAATACAAGATTCATGGTGACATTTTGTTCAAGAGGAGCTTGGCCTTCCTGCATGGCCTATCAATAGTTCTTTTGGATTCTAGAAAATTTTTGGCCACTCTTTTTCACTGCATGGAACAGATGGCATTTAAGAAAGCATCAACCTAGAGATTTTATCTGTCTTCTAGTATTGTATTTTCTTAAGTCTTCATATTTAAATGTGCACTTACCACTGGCATTTCCTCCTGTCATCAATTGAGGCTGATCTCAATGAGAGGTTACCACGTGGCTAATATGACTTTGTTCTAACACCTAGTCTTCATCATTATCATATACACGCTACAATCTAATCTACTGACATTTCTTACTAACCTATCTCAGAGATATAATCCTTGGATCTTATGTAAGGCTCTTTTCCTATTTAAGCTCACCTTCTTTATGGCTCTTTTTCTCCTTAGCTTCACAATGATTACCCTCATAGAAATCTGAATATTCTACAATAATCTAGAGACCCTCTGATGCTCTTTGTATCCATTACTTCTAGTGTGTTTACTGACAGAATATGGGCCTGTTCTATAAGGCCAAGAGTTCAGAGGCACTATAGCTCCCACACTAACCTTGGCATTGTAAATCGAAGATAGCAGGTCATAATGGTATGATGTTCAGAATCTGAAGCTCTGACTATGAGTCTTAACTTCAACTATACATTCTTGAAGAAGGCAGTTAAACTCTATAAACCTCAGTTTCCTTAACTGTAAAATGGCTTGTCTCACAGAGTTTTTAAAAGGATTAAATTTACTAATGCATTCAGATTATTTTATAAGTGTTTACTATATAACACTAGTTAAACTTTATAGACTTATAAAATATTAGCCCTGAAGACAGCACTAAGGATCTCATCTTATCTACATACATATTGACTAATTAGAGTCCCAAAGAAGGTTAAGAAAATTGCTCAAGTTCACAACAGCTAGTCTGGCAGTCCTGGAGGTAGAACACATATGTCCTAATCTAGTTCTCTTTGCTTCATTTCTTTTTTCTTCTGTTAATCACTAAGTACTATAGATTTTGCCTTGGAGAAGTGTTTGCATAACAGCTAATGTTTATTGAGTATTATGATGTGCTAGACACACTTCTAAGCATTTCACATGTATTTCCATATCTTATCAGAATGATAATCTCAAAGGGTAGGTGCTATTTTATCTTCACTTTGCAGACAAGAAAATTGAGAGTCAGAAAGAGTAATTTACCCTAGAATACATAATCTTCATAAGATTAAAGTTTCAAAAGCTAATGAAAAAATGATATGATTAGTTGGATAGAAGTGATATGATTGGTGTCTACTTCAAATTAATTACTGGGCCCAGAGAAATAAGATGCAGTAATGGGCTTAGGCGTGGGTTATGTGCTCTTCTCCTAAGTCAATGACTAATGCCAGGAGAATGGAATAACCTCATTGACTTAAGACAAATATGATTCACACTTGGAGCTAAAGTCAACTCTTTCTAAAGCACTTGGCTATGAATTGTGATTGGAATAGTTTCCCCTAAAAAAAATTAAGTGCTATTGTCAGGCGAAGAGAGAAATAGGTTTTTCTGGAAGACACTCGCCAAATGTGTGCTATAGGTCTTCTCTCTTTCTCTTTAACAACTCAGATCTTTTCTTCTATCTGATGTCCAAATTAATTTTGCTCACTTTGGCTCATACCCATCTCTGAAGCCATATAGCTTGTACCATATAGTGTACTTTGTACTTGGCTTTCTGCTGTTTTCATAGTATATATATTTAGAACTTGAGACTCCAACAAGATTATAAGTTCATTTAAGGTACAGACTGTGTCTTCCAACTTTGTGTGGCTCCACAGCATCTAGAACATTTCTGGGCACACAGCCAGTGCTGTACAAGCACTTGTTCACTTGACTTCACTTGTTGAGTTAGGTACAACTACTTTGTTCATTTTGGTCATCATCAAGATTGATGCTGATTGCTCTGGTTCACTCAATCGTTTGGCTCTCCACATTCATCATGAGGATAACAAAGTAAATGGATTGGTTAGGCTTCAGTTCATTCACTGTGCACTTATAGAAGCACTTATAGATATAGTCTTACCAATACATAGTACTTGTCTATTTGTACCCAAATCAGACTCCATAGTTTTGTGTATATTTTGAAGATGAATCTTTTTGTTTAGCTATAGCTACTATTAAAACCATTTCTATGGAAAACATTCCCTAATAATTGGTTACATTTGAGTTACTGGCAAGAGCGTTCCATTTTGTAGTGTTTGCTTATATTAACTATTGTACCCTATTTGGTACATCTACCTGAACCTTCTCCTATTTTGTTTTATTATATTTTTTTGTCCCATAATCAAACTTCTGGGAAACAGCATTAGCCACACTGGGTGCAGTTCATCTTGTACAAATAATCCACTGTTACTCTGATTTCCCCTAAGTGGAACACTCAACTTTTCCCCCAGATCCATGGCACTTTTTTTTTATTAAAATATTAAGTGGATCCCAAAGAGTTATTCTGTCCTGTTTTTAAAAAACATGAATGTTTTGAAAGCTAATGAAAAAGTGATGTGCATAACCAAATTCCAGTAACATGAAACTTTCTAGAACAGGTCTCAAAGCATTTCAAGCGTTCTCTGCTTCTGGAAATTAATACAAACTAATCTCTCTTTCTGGGGTAGTGTTTTCCCCATGTCTTCATCTAACTATGATTATTCCTACTCATTATTCAGGTGTCAACTGAAATTTCACTTTTTTATGGAGGTAGAGATTGTTTTTTTCACTGCTGTATTATGTGTTCTATAATTTTTTTTTTTTTTTTTTATGAGACTGAGTCTTACTTTGTCACTCTTGGTGGAGTGCTATGGTGTCACAGCTCATAGCAACCTCATACTCTTGGGCTCAAGCAATTCTCTTACCTCAGCCTCCCAAGTAGCTGGGACTATAGGCACCCACCATAATGCCTGGCTATTTTTAGAGATGAGATCTCACTCTGGCTCAGACTGGTCTTGAACTCGTGAGCTCAGCCATCAGCCCACCTTGGCCTCTCAGAGTGCTAGGATTATAGGCATGAGCCACTGTGCCCAGCCGGTGTTCAATAAATATTATTGACTGAATAACACATTATTTACTCCTATTTCCACTAAACTTTAATTTGCAGAGCAATGATATAAGTATCATTTTCAAGTCGATGCAATGTCTAATTTAGAAAGCAAGAGGGTCACAAAAATTTATCTGTTAAACAATTTTTTTTTAATACATGTATTTTATTATTCTTCATTACATTATTCCCCCCCCCTCCACCCGTCCGTGAAGAGACAGAATTGATTTACAGAAAAGAATACAGAAAACACCAAAGCTCCTGGTAGTGGGAGAGATTTCAAGTAGGGAGAGAGAAGCTCTCTCCGTTCCTCTCCCGGTCTTTCCCCGTCTCCTCCTCT
>CAUYRH010153803.1:0-18300 GCA_963574655.1 Perodicticus potto | reverse complement strand
CCCAAAAAAAAAAAAAAAAAAAAAAAAAAACCATTTTATATATGTAATCACATCATAACTCTTGGTTACCATTTCAAATTTTAGGATTCATTAACTAAAAAAAAAAAAGGTCAAATGTCTGATTCTGAAAATTAGATTCCTGAGAAGGACATTATTAAAAAAACTTAAAACAAATATAACATACATGTGTTTTTTTTTCCAGATGGGATATGAAAAGAATATGGCTCTTGGACAAAATAGAGAACAGCAAGAAAGGTGATATTTCACATATAGCTAAACTTCTTTATATTTAATTTGTTGCATGCTTATACCTTTTTAAAGATTAAGATTAAAAAAGAGAACGTTGACACCAAAAAATCTGTCACTTAGTGGGTAGGGTACTGGCCACATGCACCAGGGCTGCCAGGGCTGGTGGGTTCAAACCCAGCCTGGGCCTGCTAAAACAAAAAAAAATAGCCAGGTGTTGTGGTGGGCGCCTATAATCCAGCTACTTGGGAGACTGAGGCAAGAAAATTGCTTGAGCCCAAGAGTTTTGAGGTTTCTGTGAGCTATGATGCCATGGCATTCTACCAAGGGCAACAAAGTGAGACTCAGTCTCAAAAAAAAAAAAAAAAAAAAAAATCACATTTAGCTGTGTATCTATTTTCTTACTTGTTGGTAGTTCTGTGTTTTAGGTATTTAGTTACAAGTTATGGACCAGAATAATAAATTGATTTAATTTTCTTTTTATTTGCTAGTGGCTTTTCATACCCAAATTTTAGTTTGCCGGCAGCCAATGGTTTATCTTCTGGGGTAGGTGGTGGAGGTGGCAAGATGAGACGAGAAAGAACACGCTTTGTTGCTTCCAAACCTCCAGAAGAGGAAGAGGTAAGGCTATGTGCTTAATATTCTTGAGGTTTAGTAAACAATTTGGTGTGGTGATGGTTAAGGAGAACCCACATGGCAAGGGTCGAATTAAACACCAGAGCAAAATTAATCAGTCATTGAAATAGTCCCTTTGAAGTGTGTGCTAAAAACCTTAACCTATTACCTTAAATATCATGGCATCATAAAAAAACTACCCCATAATTCTTCAAATAAAGAAATTGCAATTGAAATTATTTGACCCTGCATAGTTTTGCTTGTTTATAAAACTTAAGTAAATAAGTTTATAGTAGCATAGATATAGTATATATTCTTCTTACTTAATTCTTTTCTGCTTTTTTGGTGATTTCTTTTGTAAAAGGTGACTGTAGCTTACTTAATTTCACATTTATCCAGTTGGCAGATTTGCCACGATCCATCTTATTATCAGGATACGTTTAGGTTGATTTCTATCCCTTTGCAAACATGCAGTGTTTTCTCTAGAGTATTTACGTAGGGCTGTCTGTAATTGTTGGATTATAGGGGATGATCCACAGCTTCAAATGAATGTATTAGATGTTGCATATTGCTCTTCAAGGTAGTTATACAATTTCACACTCCACCACATGACACTAGGTAGGTCTATTTTATCTTTACCATTTTGATAATTTTTTTGCTAATAGGATGGGTGCATGCTTTCATTTGTTGTTTGTTTCTAATTAAAATTTCACCTATGACTTCCTGATTGACCTGTGAGTGTTTTAGGAGTGTATTTTTAGCTTTTAAATATGTGTTGTCTTCAACACATATGACTGTGTTGACTGTGTCGTCATGGTTTGAGTGAAGTTTTTGGATGTCTTAATTTTCTTCATATCAATTGGTATTTTGCTTTGTAGGTTTAGAATGGGAGGTCTGCCTTTCTTTTTCCTTTTCTATGTGACAGAGTCTCGTTCTGTCACCCCCGTCGCCCTGGATGGGGTGCAGTGGTGTCATCGTAACTCATTACAACCTCAGTCTCCTGGGGTCAATCAATCTGCCTGCCTTAGCCTCCTCAGAAGTTGGGATTTATAGCCACATGGTGCCATGCACAGCCATTTTTTTCTTTTTTTGTAGAGATGGGGTCTTTTGTTCAGACTGATCTCAGGCTCATGAGCTCAAGCAATTATTCCCCCTTGGCCTCCCTATAGTGCTAGGATTATAGGAATGAGCCACTTGGTTCTGGCCCACACCACACCCCCCTCTCTTTTCTTTTCCTTTAGAGATAGCATCTATGTCTGTCACCCAGTCTAGAGTGTAGTAGAGCAATCATAGCTCACTGTAACCTTGAACTTTTGGACTCATGTTATTCAGATTAGCCTCTTGAGGCTAGGACTACAATTGTTCACCACTGTGCCTCTTCTGACTATTGACTTTTTGTAGTGATGGGTCTTGTTCTTTTGCCCAGGCTGGTCTCAAACTTGTGATTTGAAGTGATATTTCTACTTTGGTCTTCCTGAGTTCTGGGATATACCTATAGAGTCACCACATCTAGCCTCTTTCTCACTTTTTGTGTCTCTTTTTTTCTGCTTAGCAGTTCTGTAGTTGTGATTCTGGATCACCAAAATTGACTTGTTTGGCAGTTTGCATGTCCTGTCATACAGCCTGCCTTGTATTGATGTTTGGGATTATGCTAGTAGACTTGGCTCAGTTACTCGTCTGTAGACTTTGTCTTTCCCATAGGTTCTGCTTGTTGCTCTTCTGGAGTTTTGTGAAGGAGGGAATGTATTGGTGTGTGTTGCTGTCTTGAAAGAAACTGTCAAGTGTTTAATGATGTTGATCACACATAAAATATATAAAATTTTGTAGGTTTGTTAGCAAACTAGTTTTTTTTTTTTTTTTTTGTCATTAAAGCTCTTTATGTTGGTGGCAGCTGTAGCTCAAGCAGCTAAGGCGCCAGCCACATACACTAGAGCTGGCAGGTTCGAATCCAGCCTGGGTCTGTCAAACAATGACAACTACAACCAAAAATAGCCAGGCGTTGTGGCGGGTGCCTGTAGTCCCAGCTACTTGGGAGGCTGAGGCAAGAGAATCTCTTAAACCCAGGAGTTGGAGGTTGCTGTGAGCTATGACACTATGGCACTCTACCCAGGGTAATAGCTTGAGGGTCTGTCTCAAAAAAAAAAGAAAAAAAAAGCTCTTTATGTTAACTTTATTAATTATATATAAGGAAGTGGACTACCTTATGTAAAGAAGGAATTTACTTGATTAATACAGCGTGAGGTTTTTTTTAGTTAGGCTTCTATATTTCATGGCAAAATTTGTGGCCTCACTTTTTGTAAAGTTTTTTAAAATCTCTGAGGCTTGGCTTACTGTTTGCTAAATGACAGATTGTGTAGATTTTGTTCAATTCCCTTCAGTCTCAGTTTTTTTTAGACTTTAAGCTGAAGCCGAGGTTTGATACAACATATCTGTAGTTTGACTTTAGCTTTCTTGTAGATAAATATTTACTGTGACTTCGTCAAATTAAACAGTTTTTTGGTGTTATTGACGCGTTAATTTACTTTTGTTCTTGTCTCATTAAGGAGACAACATATGAGGGACCTTTACGAAAAGCTTACCTCGCCCCATGTCTTTATCACCTTATCCTTTCTTTGATCTCCCTGTCATTCCAGCTGACTGCTAATTTCATATCCCAGGATTCCTCACCAATCTGTTCCATCCTTGGCTCTGTTCTACCCTTGAGTTATAGTCTCCACATTTCTGAGGAAAGGGTACTGATGGGATGGATGTCCTAAATTTCCTCCCTACCCGGTGTTGATCTATATAGAATAGGTTTGGATATATACTTCTGTAGTTACTTTGAGTCCATTGCTGCTGTTTTGTTTCTCTGTCAAGTATGTTCAGACAACTGGTTGTTTCCTTGTTCAGGTACAGTTGATGGGAATTTTTGGTACAACATTAAAGATTCATTTTTTTGTGTGTGGATGTTTTAATAGGTCTTTGGGAAAGGTCAAATGGAAGCAATTTATTTTTAATGGAATGTAAACAATTATACTAATTTCAGATACTATTACTCCTTAGGATGATTTAGTATATTTTGATTCATAAATTTAGGTTAATAAAACTCTATATTTAGAATAACCCATTTTGTAAGAGTGTGTTTTACCTTTCTCCTTAAATTCCAAAACATACACATATGAGGATTATAGTCACCGAATGTATTAGCATTTTGACGCTTTTGTGGTCTCAATCCAAGAGTGCTTTTTCGTAATTACAAAGTTCATTGATATAGATCAGGTACACAGTGTATAGTAAAACTGTTTATAAAAATTTAATAGTCTGCTATTGTCATACAGTCTTGCTACTTAGTAGGTTGCTGTTGATCAAAGTAATCTCTTTGTACCTTCTCAGTTTCTTTATCTGTAAAATGGGAACAAGAATAAATTTATTGAGCCAGTGGTATGTGGAGGATGTCTGCCATATAATAGTTTTATGATACTAGATCACGTCTCTCACTCAGTTTCCTCATGTACAACAGTAGTCTCTTCTTCATGTGAGATCATCTACATAAATGTATTACCAAAGGTATTGTAGATGAGTTGTCAGATATTCATTGATTATTGTGTTTAACTTAAAGTATCTATAAACATCAAGTTATCATAGCTATTTTTCTCCTAAATTAGTGGGATTTGCCTATGATGTACTAAGTCCAGATTTTAGGGAATAGGAATCAAATTACAGTACAAACTCCCTATTTGACCACCTCTCTACATTGACCATCTCCTTAAGTTGACCTAATTTTCATAGACTGGACATGGCATCACATGTATATATCAGTACAGCAGGCCTAGTTCCTTCCGTTGACAGCCTCCATATGTTGACTAGTTTGTTACAGTCCCTTAGGTGGTCAGTTTATAGAGGTTCTACTGTATAGAATGATTCAAGGGCAATAATACAAAGGTGCAGTGTAGCTAAGAATGTGGCTTAAGGAGTTGACATAGATGGCAGGTTTTAAAGTTGATGTTTTTAGGTCTCTTAAGCTAGAGGTTGGAAAGGGAAGAGGCTTCCCTACAGAAATAACTAGATATATTTTTTGTTTGCTTCTCCCTTGCCTTCAAATTGATTGTGACAAGTTTCAAGCATAAGAAATATTAAAATAAATGGGCAGTGGATACTCATAGTAGCACTTGGATTCTAACATTTTATTCCACTTGCCTTTAAAAAATATCTGTTTTAGGCGGTGCCTGTGGCTCATCAAGTAAGGCACCGGCCCCAAATACCAAAGGTGGCAGGTTCAAACCCAGCCTCTGGAACTGCAAAACAGAAAAATAGCTGGGCGTTGTGGTGGGCACCTTTAGTCCCAACTACTCGGGAGGCTGAGGCAAGAGAATCACTTAAGCCCAGGAGTTGGAGGTTGTGATGAACTGTGACGACACGGCACTTTACCAAGGGCAATAATGTGAGACTCTGTCTCTACAAAAAAAAAAAAAAAAAAATCTGTTTTGGGCGGCACCTGTGGCTCGGTGAATAGGACGCTGGCCCCATATACCTAGGGTGGCGGGTTCGAACACAGTCCTGGTCTGTAGTCCCAGCTACTCAGGAGGCTGAAGCAAAAGAATCGCCTAAGCCCAAGAGTTGGAAGTTGCTGTGAGCTGTGATGCCTCGGCACTCTACCGAGGACGACAAAGTGAGACTCTGTCTTTAAAAAAAAAATCTGTTTTTAGTGCATTTCAAAGTTAAGTCAAAGACATCAGTACACTTTATCCCTAAATACTTTTAGCATACACAGAATGAACTAGAATTAAATATTGATAGCTTTTTAATTTAGGAAAAATTTACACATGTGAGGTTGGACAGTTCAATGCAGAAATTCATCCTAGTCAAAATGCTTTGAAGCGTAGGCTAGGCTCTGGCATTGTTACCTAACTTCCTAGGGGAAGTACTTTGAAGGTGACCATAGTGATACTCAGCAATGAAGTATGTGGGATGAGTTCATAAACTTAACTTTTAACTCAAATAAAACATAAAATTCTTAGGTGTACCATTACATGAATTTGACACATGCTTACACGTGTGTAATTCAAACTCTGTTGAGACTGGACATTTTTATAGCCCCAGAAATCTCACTTAGGCTCCTTTTCAGTTCCTATCACCTCCTACCCTGGAGGCAATAATGATTCTCATTTTTTCCACTGTTTATTCGTTTTGCTTGTTCTCCAACTTGAAATAAACATGGTTATTCAGTGCATCTTCTTTTGTTTCTAGCTGTTGGGTAAGCCGATAGGAACATTGTTGTATAAGTCTATTTTGCGAACATGTTTATTTCTCTGTAAATACCTTAAAGAGGAGGTGCCAGGTTGTATGCTAAGTGTTTTACTTGCTAAGGAACTACTAAACTGTTTTTCAACTGTTTGCCATTTTATACTCAATATGTGATAACATTTTAGTTACTCTATATTCTTACCAATAATTGATTGTCATCTGTTTACTACTAGTCATTCTGATTTTTGTATGGTGATATCTCATTGTAATTTTAATTCGCCTGATAACTAATAATATTGTATTCTTCTTTGTGTGCTTATTGGCCATTTGTGTTATCTTCTTTTGCGAGGTATATGTTCAATTCTTTTGCCTGTTTATCCTACCCCCCCTCCCCCTTAAGCCAGTTGCTAGACTAGATTTGAGTTGTAGTAGATGTTTATGTATTCTGGACTCAAATTCTTTGTCAGATATGTGTTTTAACAAACAAATCTGGTTTGGTATTCATTTTCTTAGCAGTGTCTTTTATCAGCAGATGTTCTAAATTTTTGAAGTCCTTTTAAAATTATTATTATTTTCACTGTTCTTTGTTAGGACACAAAGAAATTGTTGCTTATCCCCGGGCTACAAAGATACTCTCTTGTTTGCTTCTAAAAGATCTACAGCTGTACTTTTTTTTGTTTTCATATTTCCCTTTTGCTTTTGTATCTGACCCATGGATTCCTAATTTTCAAATATTTGGGAGGGTGGTTAGTGATTTCTAATTTAATTTCATTGTGATTAGAGAAATATTGAGATCATGATTTTTAATATTTTGAAATATAAAGATTTTTAGCTCTGCATATGATCTGCTTGGTAATTCTTTTTTTTTTTTTTTTTTTTTTTTTTATACAGAGCCTAAAGCTGTCGCCCTGGGTAGAGTGCTGTGGCATCACAGCTCACAGCAGCCTCCAACTCCTGGGCTTAAGCGAGTCTCCTGCCTCCACCTCCCAAGTAGCTGGGACTACAGGCGCCTGCCACAACACCAGGCTGTTTTTTGGTTGCAGCCGTCATTGTTTGGCGGACTCAGGCTGGATTCGAACCCGCCAGCTCAGGTGTATGTGGCTGGCGCCTTAGCTGCTTGAGCCACAGGTGCCGAACCTGCTTGGTAATTCTTAAAGAGTATATATTCTGCAGTGTTGGGCATAATGCTCTATAAAAGTCAGTTAATAAGATAACTAATAGTATTTATTAGATTTTTTTTTTTTTTTTTTTTTTTTTTAGGGAAAGGTTAAGTTGGGGGTTAAAATTGCCAACTTTTATTTGATGAATTTATTGTTTGTTCCTTAATTACATTGATTTTTGTTTCATGTGTTTTGAAGCCCTCATTGGAGAATACACTTGGCATTTGTTTTATGGCTTCATAATAAATTTCCCTTTTAATGTTATTAAATGTTCTTTTTAAAAACAAATCTTTGGGGCCAGGCACAGTGGCTCACTCCTGTAATCCTAGCACTCTAGGAGGCTGAGATGGGTGGATTACCTGAGTTCACAGGTTTGAGACCAGCCTGAGCCGGAGTGAGACCTCGTCTCTAAAAATAGCGGGGCGTCGTGGCAGGCATCTGTAATCCCAGCTACTTGAGAAGCTGAGTAAAGACAATTGTTTGAGCCTAAAAGTTTGTGGTTGCTGTGAGCTGTAATGCCATGGCACTTTACCAAGGGCAACAAAGTGAAACTCTGTCTCTCACCTCCCCCCAAATAATTAAAGAAACTAAACAAACAAACAAAACTCTTTGAAAATATTCTGTGTCGGCTCGGCGCCTGTGGCTCAACAGGCTAAGGTGCCAGCCACGTACACCTGAGCTGGCGGGTTCGAATCCAGCCCGGACCCGCCAAACAGTGACGGCTGCAACCAAAAAATCGCCGGCGTTGTGGCGGGCGCCTGTAGTCCCAGCTACTTGGGAGGCAGAGGCAAGAGACTCGCTTGAGCCCAGGAATTGGAGGTTGCTTTGAGCTGTGATGCCAGAGCACTCTACCCAGGGCAACAGCTTGAGGCTCTGTCTCAAAAAAAAAAAAAAAAAAAAAAAAGGAAAATATTCTGTGTCTTGAAATCTGCTGTCTGGTATTAATATAGCCACTCTATTCTCACTAAAATAAGCCTTTTGGTGCTTACTATTTGCCAGGTGTAACTTTTAGTTTATGTGTATTTATATTTAAAGTAAATCTCATGTAAATAGCACATAGTTGATTTTTTAAATCCATTTTCTATCTTTTAATTAGAATGTTTGACCCATTTATATTTAATGTAATTATTGTGATATGATTAGCATAGGGCTACCATTTATCCATTGTTTTCTATTTATCTCATTTGTCTTTTTGTTTTTTCCCTTATTGTGAAAACTACCTATTTAGGGACTAACAGTATTCATTAGAATTCTATCTTATTTGTGGGCTTTTAAGCTTTATTTGTGTGGTTCCTCGTGGGGCTATGATATCTATCCTTTTTACAGACTGTGTTGCTATTGTACCACTTTCTGTAAAATTTAACAAGAGTTTTAATTGTATAGTTAGATTTGCTATCCTACTTCCCTGGCATTTTGTGGTGTGCTTATTTGTTTTATGTCTAGCTAACCTGTAAATTCACAGTGTGTACTTTTTGCTTTATATAGTTACATGTATTTTAAAGAAATCAAGAGAAAAAGGTTTTTATGTTTGCTCTCAGATCCTGCATTTCTTTCTGAAATCTGAGTTTTCATTTGGTATCATTTTTCTTTAGCCTGAAGAACTTGTAGAGAAGGTTTTATGGCAATAGATTCTTTTTATTTTATCTGAAAGGGTCTTTATTTTGCCTTTGGTTTTTGGATCAACTTTATTGGTATGATGTATGTTCAATAAACTGCATCCATTTGAAGTATTTAGATTCTTTTAGGTAGCAACTTACCTGAACTCAGGTTTGGGCTCCTCTGTGATGGGCAGAAGCTGAAACTCTAGTTTAATTTAGATGCTTGATATCTGCTTAACACCTGTGTAGTTTCAGATCCATGAGATCTGGGTGATTCATTTTTTTTTTTTTTTTTTTGAGACAGAGCCTCAAGCTGTCACCTTGGATAGAGTGCTGTGGCATCACAGCTCACAGCAACCTCCAATTCCTGGGCTCTAGCGAGTCTCCTGCCTCTGCCTCCCAAGTAGCTGGGACCACAGGCGCTCGCCACAACGCCCGGCCATTTTTTTGGTTGCAGCCGTCATTGTTGTTTGGCGGGCCCAGGCTGGATTCGAACCCACCAGCTCAGGTGTACATGGCTGGCGCCTTAGCCCGTTGAGCCACAGGCGCCGAGCCGATCTGGGTGATTCATATGCAGACTTTGGGGCTCCCCTTCTGGGCTCTTCGTTTCTGCATCTCCTCTAGTTTTCTAGTTGATTCCTCAACTCACAGGTTTGCGGTTTTCGGTGTTACCACTCAGGAAGAGAACAGGAAGCTCACTCAGTGCCCTTCCCATTTTCTAAGTGTCTTCTCCTGTCCAGTTTTTTCTTGATTTTGTTGGTTCTCCAATATTTTCATATGGTCCTTTTAATTTTTTTTCCAGAGTTTATAATTATCTATCAGAATATAGGTCAAATACAGGCTACTCTACCATTAGCAGAGATGGAACTCTTTGTTTGCTTTTAACCTGGGCCATTGGTAACTTAGGAACCTTTTTGTTCTATTGGGATAAAAACTAGGGTGGTTCACCAGACTGCTCAGTACTGACAGTTATTAAAGGTTTGTTTTACACACCAGGATCATACAGTAGTTTCTCCTTGTCCTCAGGGATATGTTTCAAGACCACAAGGGGTTGCCTGAAGCCATGGGTAGTTCTGAGGCCTGCATCTATTATGCTTTTACATACATACCTATGATAAAGCTTAATTTATAAAATTAGACACAGGGCAGTGCCTGTGGCTCAATGAGTACAGCACCGGCCCCATACACTGGAGGTGGTGGGTTCAAACCCGGCCCCAGCCAAAAACGGGGGGAAAAAAAAATATATATATATATATATATATACACACACATATATATATATGTATAAAATTCGACACAGTGAGAGATTAACAACAGCAATAATAAAACAGAACAGTTATAACAATATGCTGAAATTAAAGTTACATGTAGGCTCGGTGCCTATGCCTCAAGCCGCTAAGGCACCAGCCACATACACCTGAGCTGGCAGGTTCGAATCCAGCTCGGTCCTACCAAACAACAATGACGGCTGCAACCAAAAAATAGCCGGGCGTTGTGGTGGGTGCCTGTAGTCCCAGCTACTTGGGAGGCAGAGGCGGAGTCAGGAGAATCGCTTGAGCCCAGGAGTTGGAGGTTGCTGTGAGCTGTGTTGCCACAGCGCTCTACCCAGGGTGACAGCTTGAGGCTCTGTCTCACAAATCAAATAAAGTTACATGTAGTCTCTTTCTCCCCTTCTCCCCCCTCAGTATCTTATTGTATATAATGTGTTTGTATCATGATGGACTGCTGCAGAAACTGTGGGAATTGGAACCACAGCTGAAGGGGCACTACTGTATATGAGGGCTTGTCTGGAAAGTATTCAGTCATCATGAATACCATTTTCATACTAGATGGCTGAATACTTTCCAGATAGCCCTCTTACAATATTGTTTCATATTAATACTACAATGTAGTATAGAGTAAGAAATTTTCCCCATATTTTTGCCAATTAGGAAACTGGTACTGAGGGCAGGTAGGTTCTGCCCCATCACATGGTTGGTGGCACAGCTGGGATTTAAATCTTAATTAGTTTTTCTGATTCGAGAGCCCACAATGATAACCCTGCCTGGTGCCACTTCCTTTACCTATAACTTTGATTCTACTGAAAGTAAGTAGAGATTAAGAATGACACAAAAGATAAAATATATCATTATAAAACATGTGTTTTAGGAAATGGAAGTTCCAATATTACCGAAAATCTCTCTACCGATCACCAGTTCTTCACTGCCTATCTTCAATTTTAGTTCCCCTGTGCTTACAACTTCCTCTCCATCACCACCCATCAGTCTGTCTCCATCATTAACAAAAAAGGTAAAAAACCATTGTACAAATAGAGGTAAATTTTGTTCTTTAGTTTTAAAAATCTTTTTTTTTTCCCCCTAATTTATTTTTTTATTAAGTCATTTGTAGTTTTAAAAATCTTAATACTGGTCTCTGAGTAGTGATGAATATTCATTATGGAAATTAATAATTCATAGCAAGCAGAGGTAAATGGAAGTGGTGTTTTGCTTTTTAAAAGAATTTATATCTCAGAAGGTAGTGTTCTTTAACTCTTAATGCAGTGCAATAGAGAATGAGCTTGGTAGGTAGACTTATCTTTAATCTGCTACTGAAATTTTCATTCTTTTTTTCTTGACTTTCACTTTCTCTTTTTCTTTCTTTCTTTTTTTTGCAGTTTTTGGCCAGGGCTGGGTTTGAACCCACCACCTCTGGCATATGGGGCCAGCACCCTACTCCTTCAAGCCACAGGTGCCGCCCGGCTTTCACTTTTTCTGAATACTTTTCTCCTTTAGGCAAATATCCACCTTTAAGATTATACATGCTCTTCTTCTAAGAGGAAGCTAGATTTTATAGCAGTTATAGTATAGTGTCTCTCAGAAGTTAAAGTGATTTTTAAATTGAAAGGGAAAAAAATACCTTTAGCTTCTCTGGAATAATGAATGTGCTTAAGGTATATTGTCAGATTTTTTTTCTAAATAGCTCTTTTTGTGTCATTTCTTAATAATTTGGAAAACCAGGTACAAACGACCTCTCCAAGCAGCACTGGTAGTCCTGTGTTTAGATTTTCATCTCCAATTGTAAAATCTACTGAGGCAGATGTGCTACCTCCATCATCTGTAAGTAGCAAGCAAAAAATAGTTCTTATTTATTGATTTCAAAGCCATGCTATGTTTTTATCAAAGCGAAGAAGGCATTGGTAATAGTAGGAAACACTATTCTTTTTATTCCAACTTAAAAATACTCAGTGTATAGAAAACTTAAAACTTGTATATCCTTCAGTACATGTATATGCATATATATATTTGTATTTTTTCCTGTACCATTTGAAAGTTAATATATGGATATCTTGATTCTCTGTGTATCCCCTAAGGAAAAGAACATTGCTTTGCATCTCTACAATACACTTACATACCCAAGAAGTTTAACATGATATAATAATGACAACATAATTCATTTTCAGATTTCCCCATCATCCTCAGACTGTCATTTTATTACTGTTTTATTTCTAATGGTCCTAGATCTAAATAATGACGAGAACCTTATCAACTAAATTATATTACATTTAGTAAAAACATGCCTTTCAGTTTGTCTTTAACCTAGAAATGTTCTGCCCTTTTTTATATCCCGCAATATGTATTTGTTTCTTCATGGTTAAGAAATGTACCAAAAGTAATATGTAAGTTTGATGTTTAGGTTGTCCTACATTTGGCATGGTTTTATTTATTTATTTCCCCCGGACAGTGTTTCACTCTGTCACCCTGGATAGAGCTCATAGCAACCTCAGATTCCTGGGCCCAGGCAATCTTTTTGCCTCAGCCTCCTAAGTAACTGGGACTACAGATGACTGCCACAATGCCTAGCAATTTTCTAGAGATGGGGGGGCGGGGTCTCGCTCTTGCTCAGGCTGGTCCTGAGCTCAGGTGATCCACCTGCCTCGGCCTCTCAAAGTGCTACTATTACAGGCATGAGCCACCATGCCCAGCTTGGCATGGTTTTCATTTTGACACATGACTTTCTCTTTTTAATTATGTAGTTTTAAAAATCTTACTACTGGTTTAATTATGTCCTTGTTTTCTGGTACAACTAGATGTTACACATTAGATATAATTTCCCTACCACATGTCTGAAATCCATCAGTTGTCCCCAAAGTCTCATTTTTTATTAAAAAAACAGCATTCAGAAACCAAAACTGGCCAGGCACAGTGCCTCATGCCTGTAATCCTAGGGCAATGGGAAGCTGAGGTGGGAGGATCACTTAAGCTCAGGGGTTTGAGACAATCCTGAGCAAGAGCAAGATCTGGTCTCTAGTAAAAGTAGAAAAATTATCTAGGCATCATGGTAGGGATGCTTGTGGTCCCAGCTACTTGGGAGGCTGAGGCTGGAGTATCGCTTGAACCCAGGAGTTTGAGGTTGCTATGAGTTCGACTGATGCCATGGCATTCTAGTCTGGTCAATAAAGTGAGACTGTGTCTCAAAAACAAAAACAAAACCAGAATTGGGCATTAGGAATACACCATTATTTTATATACTGTTTTGAAAGAAAAAAAAACCTTTGAGATTCAAAATGTTATCTGTTAGATATGATATTGATACTCAGTATAAGAAGAATCCTAATTTTAGAGACCGTAAAATATCATATACTAAGTATTTCAAAATAGGTGATATTTAGTACCTGCTTTGACTTATAATAAAAATAAGCTGTATTTTTGATATTCATTTAAAACTAAACTGACACTTAAAGCATACCTTTTCTCTTTATAGATTGGATTTACCTTTAGTGTGCCTGTTGCAAAAACAGCAGAACTTTCTGGTTCCAGTAGTACTTCAGAATCAATTATAAGTAGTTCAGGTGAGTAAAAAGTTCTCAAACAATTTTATATAAAAAAAATGCATACATTATTAGATTAATAATGCATACATTATTAGATTAATATTTCAGATTCTTTATCATCTTTGGTAATTCTTGCAAATGCCTTTATTTGAATGAAATTAGCTCTGAAAAGCAAGTAGCATCTATCATCAATGGTTTTTATTATCTTCAGTTATAATTAGCTTCTTAAAAGTAAGTATTGCAGTTTGGTTTTGAGAGGGATAATCACTTTAGCAAGTTTACCTAAACTCCTTGTTTAGTCAAAATAAGGTGACACATTTGTTACCAGTGAAGTCTCATTTTACCCTATCTCTACTGAAAATAGGAAAAAACTAGCCAGGCCCTGTGGCGGGTGCCTGTGGTCCCAGCTACTTGGGAGGTTGAGGCAGAAGGATCATTTAAACCCAGGGGTCTGAGGTTGCTGTAAGCTAGACTGATGGGCATTCTAGCCCAAGCAACAAAGTGAGACTTTGTCTCCAAAAAGAAAAGAATTAAAACATAGGATTGTGCAGTGATATGAGTGGTTTTCTTGTAAGTGTTTGATGTTTGCAAAATGCAGAAACCTCTGGGCTTTGTTACTCAGGTCAGAAATTTTGAGTAAGGGCATTTTACCCCCCCCAATAAATACCAATTGCAAAGACACAGGAACAAGAGAAAAAGCATGACACACTTGAGAATTACAAATTATTTCTCATGAAGTTAGATAGTTTTAAATCCTAAAAATTATTGAAAGTCTTGCCAATAAATTTGATTTTATTCTGGCTGTATGGTAGGAAGATAGTGAATGATTTTCTTTTCTCTTTTTTCTTACTGTTTCAGGTTAATGAGGGTACAATGAATTAGGTTACATTGTTTACATTTGTTAAGTAAAGCCCCTCTTATAATTGTGTCCTGCTCCCAAGATGTGTGCCATACACCCTAAAATTGTGCCCATTAAGTCAGAACTTAATGGGCACAATCATTCCCCCTCCGCTCAGTGATGTTTATGTGGGATGAGATGGGGGTGTGGGTATAGTGACAGCAAGTGTTGTGTTGAACGTGTATGGGAGTGGAGTGTTAGAGGCAGAGACATAGTTTGGAGTTATTACACTATGCAAAAGTGTTTTAAGTATCTGCTGAGTTTTGGAGTTTTTGACAACTAGATCGTCCCTCAAAGAAGGATTAAAAAACACAAGCGGTTCAGGGCATAGAAGCTAGAGACACCTCTAGTTCTTATCACTTAAATTTCATTTTAAAAAACTAATTGAAAATGTGGAAGTCATGATTAATCATTACTTTGTAACAGGAGGTAATTTTTCCATTATTTCCTTTTAACGTCTCTGAGTAGACTTCAAGGAATCCTAAAAATTTACTTTAAATTACTAAAAGCAATTCAATTTTTTATTATATTGGAAAATAGAATGTGATAACATGATTAAAGTGGAAATTTTCTTTGTTTTGGCACAGTTTAAGTATGGTGGGTATATTTTGGGCAGAGATTAATTTTTTTGTTATTGAGATGAAATTGACATGACACAGCCATATTAAAGGGAATAATTCAGTGGCATTTACTGTATTTGCAATAGTGTGTAACCACCACTTTGAAAATACCCAGTTTCAGAACATTTTTATGACCCTCAAAAAGAAACTCCTTGTCCATTAAGTTGTTCCACATTCTATCTTTCCTCCAGCTACTGGCAATCTGTGTTCTGTCTTTATGGATTGACTTATTCTGGATATTTCATGGAAATGGAATGATATAATGTGTGACTTCCAGTTCTGAGTTGTTTCTACTTAATGGTTTCAAGGTCCTTCCATTTTGACAGTATCAATGCTTCATTCCATTCAGGGCTGAATAATATTCCATTGTATGGATATACAATGATTTATCTGTTCATCCATTAATGGGCTTTTGGCTATTGTGTAGCTTCAAATCTATATGTACATCTATTTGAGTACTGGTTTCAATGCTTTGGGATTGTTGGGTCAAATGGTAGTTCTGTTTTTAGCTTTTTGAAGAATCACTAAACTTTTCCAAAGTCTTTGGAACATTTCACATTCCCACTGGCAGTGTATAAGGGTTCCAGTTTACTTACAACTTCACCAACACTTATTTTAGTGGTAGCTATGCTGGTGGATGTAAAGTAATACTTTATTGTAGTTTTGATTTGCATTTCCCTAACACAGAGGATGTTGACCATTTGTTTATGTTCTTTTTGGAGAGAAATGTCTATTGAAGTATTTGCCAAATAAATTGGTTTGTCCTTTTTTAGTGAAACGTAAGAGTTCTTTTTTTGCAGTTTAAAAAACACATACTCTATTACAAAAAGCTGTGAACAAAATAACCATGACAAGATAACGTTCCCACATTCTTCACATACAATTGATCTGTTATCAGAAGCGTAAGAGGTCTATATATAGACTGGATACTATACCTAATATATGATTTGCACGTATTTTCTCCTATTTTGTAGATTTCTTTTCACTTTCTTGATAGTGTCCATAGATATACAGAGGTTTTAATTTTGATGAAGTCCAGTTTTTTCTTATGTTGCTTGTTCCTTTGGTGTCATTTCTAAGAATGCATTACCAAACCTGTGGGTCGTGAAGCTATACCCTCTAGGTTTTCTTCTAAGAGCTTTATGATTTTAATTACCATTTAGGCATTGGTACATTTTGAATTTTTATTTGTGGTGTGAGCTAGAACTAAGATTTTTTGAAACTACCCACTTTTTAAAAAATTGAAAAACATTAAAAAAACAAAAACCCTTGTTGTCTATAAGCATTCTCAAAAGTAGAATTGTAGACTGAATCTCCATATACAGTTGTAACTATTTAAATTACACATGACCACCCTGTATACTCTTTTCCAGCTTTAATGTTTACTGTTTTATGACCAATCTTTTTTCTTCTTGTCTCCTTTAGTTCTTCCTTCTTTTTCACATGTAGAAACACATCAAGTTATTTTGAGTCAGTCTCAAACATTTTACTGTGTCAGACCTCTCCTTAAACGACCTATAAAACCATTGTCACACTCAAAATATAGATCCCCCCCCCTTTTTTTTTTTGAGGCAGAGTGTCACAATGTTGCCCTGTGCTGTGGCGTCCCAGTTTATAGCAACCTCCAACTCTTGGGCTTTAGTGATTCTCTTGCCTAAGCCTCCGGAGTAGCTGGGACTACAGGCATCTGCCATAATGCCCGGCTATTTTTTTGTTGCAGTTATTTAATTGACCTGGGCCAGGTTTTAACCTGCTACCCTCGGTGCATGTGGCTGGCACTGTAACCACTGTGCTACGGGTTTGAGAAAATATAGACCTCTTAAGTGTAAGGACATACGTTTGGAAAGCATAAAGCATAAAAACAATAAATAAAAATTACTCACTTAAGTATTAGCAGCTACCATTAATCTCTAGATGTAAAAATTCTAAATCTTCTGAATTTTTCAACCCATGACCATGCTTTTAAGAATGATTTCTGTTGCATAAGCATTCTTTCATATCACCATTCTATATTTTATGCAACAGATCCTGCTATAGAATACTTTTTCTTTTTGAGATAGTCTCACTTCATCCTCCTCAGTAGAGAGCTGTGATGTCACAGCTCACAGCAACCTCTAATTCTTGGGGCATAAAGCGATTCTCTTGCCTCAGCTTCCTGAGTAGCTGGGACTACAAGTGCCCGCCACAATGTCCAGCTATTTTTTGTTGCAATTCTCATTGCTATTTTAGCTGACTAGGGCTGAGTTCAAACCCGCCACCCTTAATATATGGGGCTGGTGCCCTACGCACTGTGCCACAGGTGCCGCCCTGGCATAGAGCAATTTATGATACAGGTTTTCAATATAGTAAGTAGAAAAATTTTATTTATAGTATGAATCTCTAGAAACGAAATAACTGCTTAGTTTAAAATTACTTTTAAGGTTTTATCAGTATTGTAAATTTTTATATAATCAGATATGTATTTCATGCGGTAGATGGGCTTGTCCCAGTTGCCATATCCTCTCCAGTGGTTCAGTTTGATTTTCTTGATAATGAGTGAACTCCTTGGGTAATGGTTTTAGTTTATAGTTTTTGTTTTCTTATGTGTGTGTAGGGTGGGGGAGAGGTGGGTGGTATAGTGTGGGAAATAGTATTTTTACAAACTTCTTGTAATGTCAAGTTATCCCTGTGCTTTATTTGTTCATTGTCTTTGAATTACAGTTATGTTTAATGAAGTTTTAGAAAGTGATCCAAAAAGTTCATTTTGAAAGATTCTTTTAAATGTATTTAATTCAGAGTCCAGTGCTTTTTCTCAGTATAATATCTTTTACAAATAAAAAAATTACAGCTCAAGATATCACTACAGTGAACAGTACAAGCTATAAGAAGACATCAGATGAAAATTGTGAGGCCCCTTTTAGACCTGCAAAAGTCCTGAAAGAAGGAAGTGTTCTAGACGTACTGAAAAGCCCTGGTAAGATAACAACTACTTTTGAGAATCAAGTCTTTTTTTTTTTTTTTTTTTGAGGCAGAGCCTCAAGCTGTCACCCTGGATAGAGAGCTGTGGCATCATAGCTCACAGCTACCTCCAATTCCTGGGCTCAAGCGAGCCTCTTGCCTCCGCCTCCCAAGTAGCTGGGACTACAGGCGC
>CAUYRH010153801.1:0-22498 GCA_963574655.1 Perodicticus potto | reverse complement strand
TTTCACATAGTAAATGAGAAAATATCATGAATGTTATATTAATCAGGTTGATAAAAATATCTCCGATTGTATGTGAAGCCCGCACACTGTACCCCATGACTGAATTATTGTACACAGCTATGACTCAATAAAAAATAATTTTAAAAAAAAATGCACTTGAATCATCCTAAAACCATCACACACACCCTGCTTCTGGTCCATGGAAAAATTGTCTTCCATGAAGCCAGTCCCCAGTGCCAAGAAGACTGGGGACCAGTGCCGTAAGGTATAAACACCAGGGCAGGCTTCTTTCCAGGGTCCCTCAGCTGCTGTGCAAGTAAGGCTTACACAGATGTAATTCTACGCACACACACGGTTTTCCTGAGTCTTGGAGGAATGGCTCACAATGAATTCTGCACTTCTTTTGTTCTTTGCTGCCTTTTTGAAAGTAACAAATCTGCTTCATATAACATGCTGTGTGAGGTGTTCTGTCTCGCCAGACTCAGACAAGCTGGAAGCCAGTGCAGTGAACCTGCTTCACAATTGCTTCTGCCCTATAATGCACCAGCAGCTTCCTGCTCAGCTCTTTCTTCAAGGCAACCTGTTCGGCAGCAGAGCTGCTGTACCTTTGGACCCACCACGGAGTTCATGCGAGGCCACACAATTCTCACTTGAGGTGAGATTTGTCCAACAACCAGAACTGTGTCTCATGAACTCACTATCCTTATTAGCCCAGCTGAAACATTCTCAAAACTGTACTAAGCCTAAGGCTATTTCTAACAACATTCCCCCTCTCCTTTCAGAGGGGTCAGACATGCCTCTGGTCAGAAAACCCTCCCCACTCCCTCTCCATTTAGATTCAAAGATATTTTCTCCAATAAATTCCTTGCACAATTAATTCTGTTTTGCCTTCTGCCACTCAGAGGACCTGAACTGACCTGCCTACCATCTAAAGACAACTCCTACTTTGTGTTCATCTTCTGTGTTTAATTTCCTGCATTTAATTTGCAGTTATTTTGCTTTCTTTCCCCATATACATCACGATATGTGTGCCATCTCATGTTTTTATGCTACATGCATATTATTTATGCCCCATAATATTCCATTGCATGAAAGTATCATAAATATTAACTATTCCCCTTCAGTTGGACATTCAGGGTCTCTCCAGGTTTTTTCCTAATTAAATGATGCTCCAATAAATGCCTTGATATGGGAGCTTTGGTAAGACTTACTCAGATCATGTAATGGGGGGCTTCTCTGCCAAGGGTGGTGGGTTGCAGGGGCAGTTCAGACAGAGTAAAGAGTAAGCACTTCATGGGTTCTGGTTCTGACTCTGCCACAGCCTAACTTAATGACCCCAACCAAGTCACTTAGTTTTTTAGGACTTCTGTTTCCTCACCCATCAGATGGACATAATACCAGATGAGGATTCTTTGTGAACATCAAATTTAATTCATGGCATCATTTTCAAAAGATTTCAACATAAGGTGCTCATAAAAGGAAAAATAAACATTGTGAGGTCAAAAATGTTCTGGAATCCTTGTATAAGCAGTGCTAGCAGAGCCTTTAATATGGCAACATGCAGTACCAGAGGGAGATACTTACACTAGTATCTTAGCTAGTTCAGGCTGCTGTAACAGAATACCACAGATTGAGCGGCTTTTAAACAACAAACATTTATTTCTCACAGTTCTGGAGGTTGGAAAGCCCTAGATCACGACTCTGGCAGATTCAATGTCTGGTGAAGGGCTGCTTCCTGATTCACAGACAGCTGTCTTTGCCCTGTGTCCTCACATAGCAGAAAAGCAAAGGGGCTCTCTGTGGCTCCTTTTAAAAGGGAACTAATCCTGGCCAGCCACAATAGCTCATGTCTGTAAGTCCAGCACTTTGGGATTTCAAGGTAGGAGAACTGCTTGAGGCCAGGAGTTCAAGACCAGCCTGAGCAATATAGTAAGATCAGGCATGGTAGTACACCTCTCAGCCCAGCCACATGGGAGGCTGACGCAGAGGATCACTTAAACCCAAGAGTTTGAGGTTAAAGTAAGCTGTGATGATGCCACTGAACTCCAGCCTGGGTGACAAAGCAAGACCTAGTCTCAGAAGGGGGGATGCAGACCCTAAACCCATTCACAATGGCTCTACCCTCATGTCTTCCCAAGCCTCCCCTCCGAATACCCTCACACTGGGGAATAGGTTTCAACATGTCTTGAGGGGATACAAACATTCAGTCTGTAGCAAGCATGAAACATTTATGAAGCTTATTTGCCCATAATGCCTATGAGATTCTGAAGTTCATGAGCAGCTAGGCCATGAAATTAAGGCTCATTCAGACCTGAATGCTGGTTTCCAAAGGGTACCAAGGAAGAAATCAAGAAGCCGTGCACATCATAGCATCTTCCAGTGCTCAGACCATGGAAGTTCAGGATCTGTGGTCAACATCAGTGAGAAGCCGAGCCCACCATGCAATTGCATTTGAATATAAATATTTTTCTATAAAAAGGAAAATTGGGGAACATGCATTTTGCATGGCTGAAGAGGAACGATTTCATGGTGGCCCTGAAGTTCTTCTTCAAGTCTCAGATGGAAAATGGAAGGTTTGGCATATCAGCTTCACAAAGAAACAAAATCCTGGCCCCTGTACTACACCCAACACTTTGCACTACTCAGTCATGTCTGTGACAAATAGCAGGTGTCTCTGATTCTCAAATATGCTCTGAAGATTGAATTCTAAAAGTCAATTCCAAAGCACCCATGACGAGCCACACACAGGAAGAAACAGAAGATGTCATGACTCACCACCATGAAAAAGAGGAGGAAGATGGCTCCTGGATGGTTCCCCTCTCTATTGCTACAATAATGCTGTGTAATAAAACATCTATAAAGCTTCAGCAGTATAAAATAAGAAACACTTACTACTGCTACAGATCAGCTGTATGGTCTTGGTCCCAGCTAGACTCATTCACATGACTGCAGTCAGTTGCAAGGTAGGCCAGTGGCTCTACTGATCTCAGTTGGGCTCTCTCATGTGCCTGGTGCTTCAGCTGGGATAAATGAGTCCTCCCCATGGTCACTCATATTTCTTCAAGACACCCCGTGCCTTCACATGACATGCCTTTCTCTTGGAAAGGTTCCAAGAGAATGGGTGGGTGCACACAAAGTCTCTTGAGACCTAGGCTCAAACAGGCATGCTATCACTTCCCTGTGTTTCATGGGCTCCAGGCCCAACCCAGATTTAAGGAATGAGAGAATTGGATCCATCTTTTATAATAAAAGTTGCTCCAGGCTGGGCACAGTAGCTCATACCTATAATCCTAGCATTCTGTGAGGCCAAGGCAGGAGGATCACTTGTGCTCAGGAGTTTGAGAGCAGCCTGAGCAAGAGCAAGATCCCATCTCTACTAAAAATAGAAACATTAGCCAAGCATTGTGGTGCATGGCTATAGTCCCAGCTACTTGGCAGGTTGAGGCAGGGAGATTGCTTGAGCCCAGGAGTTTGAGGTTGCAGTGAGGTATGATGGCACCACTGCACTCTATCTGGAGAAACAGAGTGAAACTTGTCCCACAAAAAACAAAAAGGAAAGAATTGCCACAAAGTCGCATTGCAGAGCATGTGGACACATGCAGAGATAGTCTCGGGGTCTATTTTCACTCACCCCTACCACAGTGGGGCTCTGGATTACCCACTTCAAGAAATCTCAGAGGAGCAGAGATAGCATAAGGAAGTAGGACTGTGGTGCTTTGGGGTTCAAGCCACTGATGAGAAACCTGCCCCCTCAAAAGCATCCTATATAGTGATGCCTGAAGAGGAAACATCACAGTAGAACCACCATCAATGCTTTCGGGAACCCAGGAACTGATCTCCAAGCTGGCCTAATGTAACCACCAAAGTGGTGCTAGGGAAGCCTTCCTCAATCCATAACTATCTTTAGGAGGCTTCCCCAAGGTTCAGAGAGCTTCCTGAGCCCTGTCTGCCTCTACGATCATGAGCAAGCGTAGCACTCTGTCCCCAACTCTGCTTTCTCATCTCTTCCACGGCTTTCCTTTCAAAGAGTTATTTAGGAAGAGCTGAAGCAATTTGCTTTTAAAAATGAGAAACAATAGAACCAGTATTTTTTGAAAGTCAGCTTGAAACATGGTAAACAAACCTGCCAAAACCAAAGCAGAAAATGCTGAAAACGTTCATGTCCCTTTGACTGCTCTGACCGAGACTTCAGAGGATGCTAAGGGGAGAAATGGGCTCAGAGACATGGCATCAGGAGTCACAGATGCCCTAAGCTTGTGTTTCCCGGGAAAAATTTTAACAGACCATTGCCCTCAGATGCTTTCTCTACCAGCTCAAAATCCCACTCCCATTTGGCAACAAAAATATAATCTTTGGAAGGAGAATGGAAATAATTGTTTAAATAAAAATAATACATTCCTAGCATTCATTTACCCTCTTCATCCTCCTTCCTGCCCTGCCAAAAAGAAAAAATTCTCATTTATCATGTTGATTTTCTCATCTCTTACAAACACCACACAATTGGGTAAATAAGTTCTGTGTTCAATCTTCTAACAGGGGTTATTCAATTTACTCAAGCCAACATGAATATTTCCCCTGGTTTCCATGACAACATCTCAGTACATTCAGTCTTCATATAAATGAGTTATTGCTTTTATGTTCTCATATCCTAAGACAATGGGGAAATTAACATAATGTGGTCATACAAAAAAAAAAAACAATCAAAACAATCAAAATCCTCATATCCTCCCCAGAAATGCACAGATAGCATTCGGTGAAAAAGAACCAAAGAGAAATGAGGCCTTCACATCTGACAACACTGTTAACATTAGAGATTTCATTTCAGATGCATTTAAATGAAGTCAGACCATAATGGGGTTTTAAAAAGTATACAGAGAACCAAAGTAAAGGGGAAAGGTATACAAAGTCAGGGGGGCAAATTCACTTTCAGGTCACATATGATTCCAACATGACCCCCTGACTCTTCCTCTGTCTCTGCACTTCAGCCACATCGGCAACCCTGACCCAGGACCTTCACATAAGCCATTCCCTATGCTTAAATTTTCTTCCCCAGTTGTTCTCCCCAGGCCTGCTTTGCTTAGCTAATTCCTACTCACTCTTCAATTCTCAGCTCAGAAAAGTTACCTTGTCAGGGAAGTCATGCTTTGCCACTCTCCAGAAGCAGATCCTATGAGAAGGATTTGAAAGCAATTGGTTTATTTAGAAACCGATTCTAGGAAACACCAGAACAATAGTTGAAAAAGGAGACAGAGAAGGGGAAGATGTCAATCAGGACATGCTGATAATCAGGTTGCTACTTTGGGCACCCAGAGAGCAATCCCATTAAGGACTTCTGCCTCACCTTGGGGTAAAGAAAGTGGAACAACTAACTGCCTATAGTAGTTGGTAGTGAGGAGTCTCTGCTGGGCATTCATTTCTCTGCACTTCCAGCCTGCCTCCCACCCCCACCCCAGCATGCTACTGTGGCAGAGAAAGCCCAGGCATCATTGCAGGTGCTTGCAGTAGGGATGGTGAGTACCGAAGGGATTATGGGCAAGGCACCCACTGCACCTGCCACATCCTCCGATGCAAATAACATCATTATTGCTAGAGACTGGAGATCAATGGCACAGAAGACAAGAAGTTTAATTCTAAAGCCATTAGGCAGAAAGTGACAAGAGTCCAAATGAAGACAAAGAAAGGTATAGGAACAGAGGGGAAAGTATAAATTCACAAGATATCAAAGACCTTGACTCTAGGCCTGATTGGATATTGGGGTATAGGTGTTAGTCAAAGAGCTGGAGACTTTATGGAAGAGTGGTAGCTGTCACGCTAACAACTCCCTAGCATCTCTTTTGCTAGCCAGGGGCCTACCTGGTAGGATAGTCCAGTCCAGGGCAATTCTAGTTCAGAGGTCAAAGAAGATCCATCCATCCTCCTTCAGAGGTCCTAAGGTTAGGAATGGCTGCCCACCCCCCCACCCCAACACACACACAATGGACCTTAGAATGACCTCTCATCCAATGTTTGTTGAACTTAGAATCCTCAGCTTCCTCATGATTCTTATCAGAAAAAGTAATTACCCACAAATACAGAGATGGCTCATTAAACAAAGCTATATCTATTCAATCAAATATTATGCAACCACTAAAAAACAATAGCTGTTCTGAGGATAAGTTCAAAAGATATGTATATAACAAGATAAAAACAACAAATATAAAGTATGCTTCTTGTTCACCGTCTCCCCACAGTAGTAATCAACAGCAGCAGGGATCTTTGCTTCTTGTTCAGTGCTAGATCGTCAGTGCCTTGGACAGAGCCAGGCGCATACATACCCCGTGCTCAATAAGGTCAAATTCACAGTGTCGGATATGTAAACAAAAGGGTGAGATCACACTTGTGGTGCACATTTGAAGGGTCAGGAGAAAACTTCTAAATACGGATCAAAAATGTTTTCACATAGTAAATGAGAAAATATCATGAATGTTATATCAATCAGGTTGATAAAAATATCTCCGATTGTATGTGGAGCCCGCACACTGTACCCCATGACTGAATTATTGTACACAGCTATGACTCAATAAAAAATAAAAAATAAATAAATAAAAAAGCAGTGGAGACAATGGGCAACCTTGCCTGGTTCCTGATCTGAATGGAAATAATTTCAATTTAACTCCATTCAATACTATACTTTGCTGCAGATGGCCTCTATCAGTTTAAGAAATGTCTCTTCTATACCTATTTTCTTAAGTGTTCTGATCATAAAAAGATGCTGGATATTATCAAAAGCTTTTTCTGCATCAATTGAGAAAATCAAATGGTCTTTATTTTTTGTTTATGTGATAAATTATATTTATAGATTTACGTATATTGAACCAGCCTTGAGACTCTGGGATAAAAACCACTTGCTCATAGTGTATAATTTGTTTGATATGTTTCTGGATTCTGTTTGCTAGGATCTTATTGAATATTTTTGCATCAATATTCATTAGAGATATTATAATTTTCGTTTCTTATTGGGTCTTTTCCTGGTTTGGGATCAAGGTGATGTTTGCTTCATAGAATATGTTGGGTAGTATTACTTCTTTTTCTATATTTTGGAAAAGGTTAAGTAATATAGGTACCAGTTCCTCTTTAAAGGTTTGGTAGAATGCTGATGTGAAGCCATCTGGTCCCGGATTTTTCTTTTTGGGGAGATTTTGGATAGTTGATGCTATTTCAGAGCTTGATATAGGTTGTTCAACATTTCCACTTCATTCTGGCTAAGTCTAGGAAGGTGGCGTGCTTCCAAGTATTGGTCTATTTCCTTCATATTTTCGTATTTCTGAGAATAGAGTTTCTTGTAATATTCACTAAGGATTTTTTTAACTTCTGAGGAGTCTGTTGTTACTTCATCTTTGTCATTTCTAATTGATAAAAATAAGGATTTTACTCTTTTATTACTGATTAGGTTAGCCAAAGGTTTATCTATTTTATTGACCTTTTCAAAAAAACCAACTTTTTGATTTATTGTATAATCCCTTTGTTTTCAATTTCATCTAATTCTGCCCTAATTTTGGTTATTTTTTTTCTTCTGCTGGGTTTGGGATTGGAATGTTCTTCCTTTTCCAGTTGCTTGAGATGTCCCATTAAGTTATTTATTTATCCTCTCTTTCCATTCTCTTGAGGAAGGCTTGCAATGCTATAAATTTCCCTCTTAGAACTGCCCTTTGCGGTATCCTAGAGGGTCTGGTAATTCGTGTCTTCATTTTTGTTTTGTTCCAAAAATTAGGTAATTTCCTTCTTAATCTCATCTATGACCTAGCTATCATTCAGCATAAGGTTACTTAGTTTCCATGTTTTTATTTGAGATCTTTTATAAAATGCAGTTCCCTATTTTTCCCATTAAAGATGGAAAAATGTATTGCCTAAACTTTTAAGAATATCAGTCATTCAGCCCAAGCTTTTATCCATTTCTTTCCTTTTAGACTGAAAATATAAATTCATCTTCTTCCTTAACCACCTGTCTCCAAGGACAAGTCTTTTCCATCTTTCTCAGGACCAACATGAGCAATTGTGCTCACAATTGGTCACCCCACCTTGTTATATCCATCTCACCACTAGTCATTTTAACCATTCCCTCTCCAATAGTTCTTTCTTCTCTATACCCATACACATCTACCTTTAACCTTAATAAGAAGGCTCCCATTTCATCTTCTGGATGTTTTCCCTATTTCCTATGCCCTACCTATCCTATCTCTTCTACTGTCCATCCCAAATCAAGGCTGCAATTTTTTCTCTGGTTTAATTTCTAGTCTTCCTAGGAATCACAGCTTGACACCTATTATAACTTTGAGGCCTATGCACTTGCTTCTCCCAGTTGCCTGGAACACTCTTTCCTACAACTTCCACATAGCTGGTTCCTTCTAATCATGGAGCTCTCACCTAGATTCCCCGTTCTACAGAGATGCCCCCGCTTGGCTGCCTTACGGAAAGAACCTTCCCCCTAAGTCACTCTCTAGCTAAAATGCACTTTCATTTTCTTTCTAGCACTTTGTACTATCTAAAATTAATCTTAAGTATTTTCTCACTTGTTTTCTAATGCATCCTATGAGCTACTTGAAAGCAATGACTTCCTCTATCTAGCACACAATACCTGCAAAGTAAACATCTTTGAATGAATGACTTTGCTGAACTTCCTCTTTCCTCCACATAACCCCAGCTCTTACTTAGCCTTACTTGTTCTTATGAACGAAGTAAATATTTAGTGGAAACAAAGCTTGGACCACATCTTCCTTGCTGGCCTCCCTGCTATCTGTTCCTCATCAAGTTCATCTTACATCCAGCCTGCTACTAAATCATAGCTCTCATCTTGTCAATTTTTCAAAATTCTTTAATAACTAACCACTGGCTACAAAATAGGGCATAAATTCCTTATCTAAACATTCAATAAACTCTTCAGACTCCACCTTACCATTTTGAAAACTTAAATGCTCTTTTTAAAAATATTTATTTTAAAATAATTATAGACACAGGCAACAAATGTAGAGGAAGTCCCATCAGCCTCCCAACTAGTGTTATCATTTTACATTACCCTAGTACAATATCAAAACCAAGAAGTTGTTACAATCCATAAAGTTTATCTAGATTTCTCCAGTTACACATAAATTCGTGTGTATGTGTGTGTGTGTACATGGGCTCACATGTATTGATCTATGCAATTTTATCCATGTGTAGCCTTGAGTAACTACCACCATAAACAAGATACTCAAGTGTCACATCAACACAAAACTCCACTGTTACCTTCTGTTACTTTACCCATCCCCCTATCCTTACCCCTGGCAACTAATAATCTCTTCCTCATCTCTAGAATTATGTTATTTCACAATCGTTACATACAGGCTTCTTTCTTTTTATTGATGAGTTGTATTTCATGGTATGGAATACAGTGTGTTTAACCATTTATCCTCTAAAGAACATCTGGGTAGTTTCCAGTTCGAAGCTATTACCAATAAAGTTACCTTGAATATTCATATACAAGTTCTTGTATGAAAATAAACCCTAATTTTTCTGGAATAAGTTCCCAAGAGTGTGATTGCCTTCATTTATAGCCTCATTTTACTAAAATTCCATTTCTGCTCCCTATATTCTAGTTAAACAGGACTACTTGTGCTGTTTCCTCTTCCTCTCTGGTTTCTAATCCTCTTATCGTTTGCATATTATTAAAAGATGGCTCAAGCCACTTTTTGAAAGTGGATGAAGAAATAAATTAATAGAGAATAGAGATGAGTAAATGGAGGAAAAAGTTAATAAGAGATAGTTTTTCATCAATCCTGTCCCAGTAAAATGTAATCCCTCTTCCCTATAAACTTGCATATTATTTGCTAAACTTCTCATATAAAATATGTTCTGCCACAGTTTCATAGATGCATATTTTCTTTATACCTCTATTAAAACAGTAAGCTCCCCAGAGACAGATATAATTTCTTATTAATTTTAGATTCACTCAACTACCAAGTACAGTGCTTCTGTTACAGCTGGAGCTCAAGTAATACAGAATCTTCATTGTGAATGAATGGATGAATTCAATATCTCTCCTTAAAAGTGCTCATGGTCTAATCAGGAAACTATGATGCCCTATTTACGTAAGAAAGATAAAACACAAATCTATACAGACTAAGTGCCAAAGCACAGTGAAGGTTATAGAAATGCATGTCACAGAGAAGTGAGCAATCCCTTTTGGGACAGTTGGAGGATGCTTTCTAAGGAGATTATTTTGACGAAAACCTTGAACAGATGATTTGAAATCAAAAAAGCGGAAGAGGGAATCCTTTTTTGGTATCCATTACTTTAAGAACACATATAAACTGATCTGATCTTTTATGGTGGCTAGATAATAGTCCATAGTATAGACGTGCCATGATTTGTTTAACCATTCTCCTAGTAATGGACTTTTAGGTTTATATCAGTTAAGATTAAGTTTGAAATCCATTATAGAAAACCCAAATAAGAATCAAAAACACAAGATACTTTATTTCTCTCTTGTGTGAAAGACCAAAGATAGACAATTCAGTATGTGGACTTCATGGTCTTCAGACACCAAGCTCTATTTTTCAACAGCACCATCCTAGCACATCACTTCTATTTCCAAGGTTATTTCGTGACCCTATCCAACACATCTTGTTACAGGCAAAAAGAAAAAAAGCCAGATCCCTTTATGCAGACTTTCAGAAGTTTCACATAACACTTCCAATTCTATCTCAGTGGCCAGAACTTAATTATATGGCCATGCCTAGCTTCAAAGGAAGCTGGGGAAAAGGCGGTCTTTTATGAGCATGTCACTGTCCCTAACAAAATTAATATTTTGTAACTAAAAGAAAGATAACAGACATTAAGTAACAATCAGCAGAGAGGGCAAAATCCACATCTTATCCTGCCAATTATGAGTGAATACGCACGTCATCCTCTATAGACAGGAAAAAAACAAAACAAAAATGCGCCTTAGACCCTAAAATTAATCTACTACTCCCTAAAATAGAAAAATCCTTGATACTAACTCCCTAACAAAACAAACTTTATACCTGAATTTTGCAATATTCTTACAAAAATCATGTCTGGTTTTCTGCCATGAACAGACTGTAACTGGTAACCCCATAGGTTTTTTAATTATCTGTTGTGTTTTTTAATCAGCAACCTGGTCCTTCAAAATAGAGCCTCCCTTGCAGAACTCAGCAAGTATATTATTTTTCATTTCTTAATGCTTCTGTGCCTTTATGTCTTCCTTTCACAGCACTCTGAACCACAAGAGAATTTCTAGTTTTTCAGTATTATAAATCCTGCTGCAGTAAACAACTTGTAACAGTCTCCATGTGTACATGGTAACAATTTCTCAAACATAAGATCCTTTTCTCAAACATAAAGACCTGCCAGGACAAATGATCTGAATATTTTTAATATAATCTACTAAATTTCTGTCCAAAGAACTATACCAATTTATATTCCCATCATTATTATAGGAGTCTCTGACTTCCCACACATCACCAACACATGAGATTATCATGCTTCTGTTTTTCCTAATTATGACGGGTAAAAATACCTCGTTGGAGTTTCAACTCTCATTTTCTAGTTATTTTCTATGTTTAACATAAAAATATTAAGTTTATTGGTCATTTGAATTACTATTTAAAGAGCTGGTTTTTATCATCTACATATTTTCATTGTCTTCTTACTGATTTCTAGAAGTTCTGTATATATTCTGGATATTAATCTTTAGTTATACATGTGATGATTATTTTCCTCCAATCACTTACCTTTTTGTTTATGATATCACTTGTTTTACAAAGTATTAAACTTTGATGTACTCAAACATATTAGTCATTTATTTTACGACTTCTAGGGTTTTGTTTGCTTAAAAAGACCTTCCCATCCAAAAATTACAAACATACTGCCTTCTAGTACTTTGGAGTTTGCTTGTTATATTTAACTCATATGGAATTTATTTTTATATATGGTATGAGGTAGGACTTTCTATAGGTATTTTGCTAAAAGAATAGCCAATTATCCCACTATATATTAAATAATCTATTTACTTCTCTACTTTGAAATGTTATCTTTACTATATGTTAAATTATCATACAGAATTAAGACTGTTTCTGGACTTTATTTTTCTATTCTATAGATCTGTTTGTCCACTTCTATACTAATTCTACAAAGTTTCAGTAACTGAAACTCTACAGCACGCTTTGGTATCTGGTAAATCAGGCTTCTCCCTATTTAATCTAATTTTAAAAAGTTGACTACTCCTATAAATTTTCTCTTCCAGATTAATTTCAAAATCAATTTATTAAATTCTATTTTAAAAATATTTTTCACTGGGATTGCCTCTGTTGTGCAGATTAGCAATTATTCTTTTTAAGAGCACTTGCATGTTTTCAAAATTAACATGTATTTACCAAGTATTCAGGGGGAAAGTCAAAGGATTTTAGACAGGACTTCAACTACAGAAATGTACAACCTGGTTGTGGAAAAAAAAAATCCAGTCAACTTTCAGTAAACAACAAGAATCTATATTATTAAACTTGTAGTTCACTCAGGGTCATTACAGTGTGCGTTTTCAGACCTATTTCTGCCTTAACTTAACTTCTGGGCTTTGAGGGCGGGGCGAGGAGGAGCTTACTTTTTTTTTTTTTTTTTGTCTTTTTTATGTTTAAGTATATACATACATAATCGATTTATTTTTCAGCCACCAGAAGTAAAAAGTTCTATTATCAGGCCTGGCGGAGTGGCTCACGCCTGTAATCCTGCACTCTGGGAGGCTGAGGCAGGTGGAATTGAGTTCACAGGTTCAAGACCAGTCTGAGCAAAAGCCGGGCTCCATCTCTAAAAAATAAGCCGGGCGTTGTGGCGGGCACCAGTAGACCTAGCTACTTAGGAGGCTAAGACAAGAGGATCACTTGAACCCAAAAGTTTGGGGTTGCTGTTAGCTATGACACCATTGCACTCTACCAAGGGCAACAAAGTGAGACTCAGTCTCAAAAAAAAAAAGAAGTCCTGTTATCGTCTCCAGTTTACATGTAAGTTCAGTGAAGCACAAAGAAGTTAAGTAACTTTCCCAAGATCACAGAGCAAGACGATGAAAGGAGCTAAGATTTGAAACCAGGTTTACAGAATTTGGCCACCAGGTTGTCTCCCCTTTAAATTCCTACTGCTGTGTCAAATGCCAAAAAAAAAAAACTCTGAAAAAAGAACAGAGTGAATTAGTAACATCCAGCTTTGTTTCCGTTCCATCTTCTCTACAGATGCCCAGCAAAAACAAAAGTGTGTGCGGGGAACTGCTGTCAGAGCTGGACCTATCAGAGATCCTCTCTCTCCTTTCCCTCAAACCAAGATCAGAGCCCACTAGATAATTTGCAGAGCCCTGGGCAAAATGAAAACGTGAAGCCCCTTGTTCAAAATGGTTAAGAATTTCAAGCGTGAGCACAATGGAAGGGTATAGGCACATCTCTTAGGTGTGGGACACAGTAAGAGAGACTCTACCTAACAAATGCAAACGCTGTAACCTAGTTGTGTATACTTTCACATTATCCTAAAGAAAAAAAAAAAGAATCTGAAGCGACTGACAGCAGGCCCTCCTAAACGCGGGGCCTCGTGTACTCACTCACCTACCACCCTGCAGCAGGCGGCCCTGGGAGTTGATAATCTTCCTAACATCAGTTTCTGGCTTTGCAGATTCACAGCCCTGCTCTGACGAGGAAGGCTGCTCAGAAGTCTTCCTCCCCACCGACAGCGACTACGACTCCAGCGACGCCCTGAGTCCCCGAGACCTGGACCTCGTCTACCTGTCGTCCCACGACATTGCCCAGCAGGCCTTAAGTGGCCTAAGCGGGAGCGCCCCCGACGTCTTACAGGTGCACGACATGAAGACCCCTGTGGGGCAGGGCCAGGATCCTCACGGCCCGGCCCAGGGCCCAGATCCTGACCATTCGTGTGCCGAGTTCCTCCACAGCTTGACCCTCAGCGGCTTTGCACCCAAGAACCACGCCAAGATGGCACCAGGCGCGCGGCCGCCGCTGGGCTTCCTGGGAAAGCGGAAGCCGGGCAAGCATGCGCACTCTGGGGGCTTCAGCCGCCACCATCGCTGGCTGCGCATGCACAGCGAGACGCAGTCGCTGTCGCTCTCTGAGGGCGTTTACACCCAGCACCTCTCCCCGGCCTGTGGCCTGGTCCAGCACAGGGAGGCGGAGCAGCCGGGTCCTGCAGCGGAAGGGTCCCGGGGCCTGGCTCTGGCCCACACCGCCAGCCTCCCGGAGGAGCAGCAGAGCAGCCTCCGGGACGCCAGGCCTGCAGTCCACCGCATCTACGTGGAGCCCTACCCCGAGGCCCTGGTGGCCCAGGACACAAAGCCGTGGGCCAGGTTAAGCCCACCCCCTGCAGGCAGCGCCGGCCTCCCCAGCCCCACAAGCCCGGAAATGAGCCGGGAGGGCCCCCCCACCTCTCCGGTAGCAGAAATACTTAGCAGCATGCTGTAGGGAGGCGACCCTCGCTGTCCACCACTCCGCACCTCCGCGGTACATTTTACATTGCCCTACCCCCAGCCCGCCCCACTCCATCCCCACCCATTTCAAATGTAGTAAATGCTACAAATCCAAAGGTTACAAGTTTAAAACCCTCTTTTTTAGAGTCAAGTGGGGATGGAGGCCAGAGTTGTCAGTGTCATTCCCAGATTAGCCTAAAAAAGGCATGGAGGAGCTTTCCTGTCAACATGGAGACGCAATGATTCAAACTTTGCACTCTATTGGTGGCACCTACAGCGGAGGAAGGCCAACTCAAAGAAACGCCCTCTGTTCTACAGCTGGCTCTGTATTCTGACCCTGGTTTAGAGCTCTTTCATGAATTTGATTTGATAAGGAGGGGTTCTATTGATGAAAATAAGATTAACGTATTTTTCCCCTCCATTCCAAACTTTTAGAAGAGTTTGAGAAAGACCAAGGTTGTGTCTCTAGGGTACAGGGTCAGGTGGACTTGTCCTGGGTTCCCTGTCAACTTAGCCAGGTCATTCCAAAGTATAAGGTTCTCAGGAATCACCAAGTCCAATTTATCCATCAGTTCTTAATTGATTAAGTAGGCCTTAAGACTGGCCTCTGCTTAGTGCTGTGTGGAGACCACCGAAACAAAACTAAAAAACAATTTTCTAGATCTGTTCTAGAGTAGGACAGAAAGGAACCCTTCCTGCATGAAAGGAACCCATTCAAGCATGAAAATGAGCAGGAAACTATTCCAGTGTGCAAGGAGATAGCTGAGTTAAGCAAAAGACGAAATTATAAACAAGACAAGGGGACAGACAGACATGAGCTAAAGTGTATTTCCTTTACTACTCTAAGATAAGCAAAGTAAGTCCACAGATACTGTGTCTCTAAAAATCATGGTGGATCTGCTCAAGATTTTTACGTGATGAAATTGTCATTCAATAAGAACATACCTGTAAATATGACCAGGCAGGGATGGGCTCCTTACAGGCCCACTGACACATTCACTCACCCCATGTCACACGTCAAGGGACAGATTGATTGTTCAGGGCTGGGATGTCTACCTTCTCCCCTTCAACTCAGCCTTCCCTGTGTCAATCCTGCCCCAGGAACATCTTGCCAATTGGCCTCAGGGAAACTCTCCTTAGAAGCCCCTGGCAGTGGTTCATTCCAGGGATATATTCAAATACACCTGGAACTCCTGTTTTGAACTCTTTGCCCCTTACCTGAATTTCTTACAAATGAGAAACCCAAATCAAAGACAAATCACACTGTATATTCAACAAAGGCACGAGTCTTCTCATCTCCTGAAGCCAAGACCCATTCAGTTCCCTGACATTCTAAATGATCCTTTTCTGCTTCATAGGCATTTCAGTTAAATATTGTTCTTTATGGCCCTATCCTTGTCCACACAGTTCTACCATTCCTCCCCATGGGACTTCACACAAAGTCCCCTGTTCACAATGTTATTCTGATCCCTTCCATTTTTAAAACATTTGATTTAAACATAAATAATTACCCTACTGGAAAGGTACAGATTTGGCCCATGGCCTATGGTCATTAGGAAACTAAAGCCCAGAGCTCAGTCTTTATTTTTTTAAGAGATTTTATACTCAATGAACCCCCCAAAGAATCTTGATCAGAATCACTGCAGCTCCTTTTTCATGCCTGGGAGGATTTTAAAATGCAGTTTTCTTCTGTCAAAGTGAATTCTATGTGTATGGAAAAAGTCCATGTTAGAACTAAAATGGACCATAAAATTTGTCTAAGTCCTTGGGTTTGCAGATAGGTCAATTAAGGCCTAGAGACATTAAGTGACTTGTTCAAGTTTGCAGAGCTGGTTTGGTCTCAGAGTTAGGGTCAGAACCCAGAAAGAACCATTCCCTTTAGCAGGCTGTTCCACTGGGAATTGGTACACACCCAGTCAACTCCTGATGGTCTTTAGGCTACTTACCTATTTTGCAAATCACCTACCTACTTCTAATTCCAAATTCAAGTCCTTTGCTCAAACTTTACCTAACAGGTTTCCAATATCACAGAACTTTTCAGGGAATACAAATTCCATGTCATAGACATCTAAGCTAAGTTAACTAATTAAAAACAAAATTTGGGAGAAATGTCATTTAAAATAATTTGCCCTATTTAATGACAGGAATGACAAAGTCATCTGCTAATAGACTGTATATGTTGATAAGTTTGTGAAATAAGATTCTGAAATTGTTAAGAACTAAGAAGCCAGGCAGTTCTGTGATCCTGCCCATTGTGTAGGAGGAAGTGTGTGACCGTGAACCAGAAGAGAGCCATTCCACAGGCAGGAAAGGCAGAAAGTGACGCACCCTTCTGGCCCCTCATTGAGTGAGCAAGTTCTGACATACAGGGCCCAAATTGCATTAGTTTCTAGCGCCCTATTGATATTGGGGACACAGGTTATTTTTTCATCTTCTAGGAGGAAATGAGGCATGCCCGTGAAATGAATAATGCACATTAGATTTCAATTGGCATGCTTAATCCACTTCAAAATCTCTCAGCAATATTCCTATATAAAAGAGGATATGTTATGTTCTCGATAACTAGATATTTTTTCAAGTAGGTTCTCCTGTACCTCCCCTTTGCAACACTTTGTGAGCCCAGTTTAAATTAATACATTCTTGTGAGAAGACAGTTGTGTTCTCTAATTCACAATTCTACATTCATTCAGGCAAATTATAAGTGCTTTATAATATCTAAGGATTTTTTGTTTGTTTGTTTTGTTTTATATTGGACATGGTGAACTTTTGTCTTTCATTCTTTTTGAGTCTAATCTGAAGCCTAGAGAAAACTTTCTTGTCCTGGGTCTTCTTTTCCAGGGTTTTCCTAACATGCTTTACTCTCAGCTCTCGTCTTTTGTGAAAATCCTCAAAAATCACTGACCAAGACATTCCCCATATGTCTATTTCTATTCTAAAACCCACAGAGAGCCAAAGAATCGTGGTGAAATACATTCCCAGCCCACCAGGAGCTCGCTATCTGCTCTTAGAATGTAGCCATACATTTACCATATAAATGTAAATCTTCTCAGCACTGTCATAGAAGAGGCCAGAATCTATCTCCTCCACCACGCAGACCTAGTGCATGTGGGGCTACACATCTTTGATTTCACCGTTGCTGTGTAGACCCTGGGGAGGACAGCCTGGAAATGCAAGCCACGCACGTATAGGCTTGGCAACCATTTATAAGGCTATCACATCCTCTTATTTAATGTGCATACCTGAGAGACAGTAATTAAAAACATTCTTACCATGGAATGAGCATTTTAAGAAGTGGGTACTCAAAAATGAGATCCACCCCGCTTTAGGAACATTCACTAACGCTCGAAGCAATAATTACACTGGAGAAAATGGTTCCATTTGGTTTGAAAATTAAAGCCAGTTAGTAATAATATTTCACCAGTCCTCCTTCCAGGAGGATCCCAAAGCACTTTATGGAAAGCAGTGACTGAAGCTTTGTTGTACTCCCCTAAAGAGACCTTGTCCAGTAGCCACCTGGCAAACACCTACCCCATCCTTGCCAGAAGATCATTCCAGACGAGTGGAAAAGAAGACTGGTCTCTCATTCATTGTTATCCTGCCTCACAATCGTGAACCCTGGTGATTCTTGAGTTCTTCCCTTGAAGACAACTTTGTTGGACAGGAGGCATACCAGAAAATCCCAACTCTTTGGCCTCCTCTTGTTCTTCATACTCCACCCCTAGTCACTTTCTCTTGAAGAACTATCAGCTCAAGCTGTTAAGGGGTCTAAGGTGCATTTAAATTACCTAGTTATACCAACAACACACAGAGTTCATTGGCTTCTGGAAACATATTCCTGTTAGGAAGATGATGCCATTTTTTTCTACAGCTCTGTCAGCCTTGTGTGGGGCAGAGCTACATTCAAAGAGAGTATGCATCTCTCGGTGTCTTTACTTGGAAACTCTAACACACCAGTTAGAAAGGGTAGTGGTAGATTAACAAGAGAACTCTCTCAGAGAATTCAAAGTGCTACATTTGTCACTTTATAAAGTCTAAACATTTTTTGAGATGATTCATCAAAGCAGACCTGGACTTTTTTTCCCAAGATCATATATCTTCAAGGAATTTTTTTAAGGAACTCTTTGGAAAGAAATGGCATCTCTTCGTAGGTAGCAGGGTGCACAAGGATAAAACTTGTTTCTTGCTAGTCACCTCTCATAAGATGTTCAAACACATGGCTTATGACTGTTAAGCTAAACTTCAATGCAGCCTTACAAACAACAAGGGTAGTGTATTTGAAACCATGTTGTACAGCTTGGAAACTTATTCTAAGATCTTAATTCAGAGTTTTTCTGAGGTGTTGAACTTTGCCATTAGCAAAAAGTATTTTTAGAAAAATCCATTGACTGTTTATGAAGCACTGATTTTGCCATACTTCAGGTCTCTGGTTTTTCCACCACATCTGCACACAGTAGTTCTATTTGTGTTTTTTTTTCAATTATTTCTTCTGTTTCCATTAAAAATGAATTTGTAAAATAGTGATTCAAAAGAACAGTTACTTTTATTTAACAATAAGTGGAGGGTGGAAAAATATTCTATTTTGATACAGGAAGGAGGAGGTTTGTTGTTATTGTTTTGGTTGTTACTTTAAATATTATCCTACAGTGTTCCCCCTCCAGATATATACATTATTTTTATTTTAGCAAGAGCCAATATTTAGCTTGTTGGCAAAGGTTATGAAGCTATTGGTTAGTCCTCTTTATTGCTTGCCCTTCAGTCCAAGACACGAAAGTGTGATTATATTCTCACAGTAAGCATCATCCAGTAACTGATTTGAAAAATCCAAGTCTGGCAAATGGTTGTAAACCACTCCGAGTTGCTGTGTTCCCTCTTGCCTTGCAACAAATCAAATGTTTGGGCATATTCCACGTATGTGGCCACTAGTGTCAGTTTTATTTTTATGATGTGATGGGGAAAAAAAGTTTTTTTGAGAGAGAGTGTGTGTGTGTGTGTGTGTGTGTGTGTGTGGTAACAGGTATTTCATAGAAAAAGTAATTTAAGTGGCATTCTATTAGGCATTATTTAATTGCTTCATGCTCAATATGTACATAGTCATCTGGCTGATTATTGGTTGTTATTTGTTCTGAATTTATTGTATCTAGTTGCTATGGATGCAACTCGAGTGTTAAAGTTTAGACTTCAGTCTGTTATCTGCACAATTTTGTGTGCTTTAACCCTCTGTAAATATGCAGATGACTCATGTATGGTGTGTTAAATATGACGTCCAGTCTTAATACTATTTTGTAGTATGTACATTTGGAAACTATTTGAACATTTTAAATAGATATTGTAAATGGCCAGTACCCTCCATCAAAAACAGCCCTGGTAAGATGCGTGTCTTCTCAACCTACTGATTACAAGAAGAGTTCAGGGATAAACAAGAATTAAGATAATTTTTCTAATGGCAAGTATTTTTGGTAATTTCCTACCTATCTAATTGTATTTTCAGGAAAAATTGTCAACAGAAGAAATCTTAGCTATCGGGGGCAAAGACTTTGTTTCATAAGCATTAATTATACTTTATATCTCACCTGACATTGTTGAAATCTAATGCCAGGGAAGAAGTCAAAAATACTTTCGATTCTCCATAAGATGGTTTGCTGTTTCAAGGACCATTTCCAAGTCCTTTGTCTTCAGTGTGGAGAAATGTCAATTAACTAATAAACTAATAGAATTCTTAGTACTTGGCTTACCTAATGCTTTTTCCACATTTCAGTAAAGACAAAAGTTTTTCAGCCTGAGCTTTGAAAATCTTCTCACTGAAACTTTGGAAACATTGTTTTGACAATTATCAGCAAAGTCTAACCAGTTGGCTCTTGATTAATTCATAGCACTCGGGTTATTTCTCTTTCATAATTGTTTATTGCCAAGTATTGAAAATATAGCAACGGGTTGCCACGGCAAATACTCTCACCAAGTTGCCCCCTTCATCTTGCTTCTTCCTCCACTGCGTGGCATGTTGAAGTTTCTTTAGTGCATTTTTGCATGTGCCGTCTGTCCGATCTCAGTTTCTCCATCCCTTCTATTTCCACACCCATGAAACTCCTTCCTACACCTGCTCCCTCTGGCTGGGATTTGAGATTACTTCTCTGTTTAAGAACACTACAGAGATCACTTCCATACCGGAACCTGCACAAAGGTTCTCCTGAATTCCCAAAGACAGGAACTATCCTGCTTTGGACCATGCATTTGTCTTATGCTGCTTTACAGAATTCTCTTAAACACACATGCGTGCGAGCACGTGCATGAGCGCGCACACACACACACAAATCCAACTCTTTATTGGCATGTTTGTGGTCAGCTTTCCCGACAGCCACAGAGGGCTGTTTTGTTGTCCTGGCCAAATGTGCTGTATTCCTTATATAAATTGTCATCTTTCTAAGCAAACCATTACTTTCTTTTCCTAACTCTTTCTCTAAATAAAAGTTTACCTTCTTTTTCAAACCAAACAGACGACATTGTTCTTTAATGTCCCCTGTCCTCTATGAACACTCTGGGAGGTATGAGGGGAGTGACAGAGTGGGGTAAAGGGTGAGAGGAGGCCTTTCCAATTTAACCTGCTGAGTAAGAAGTACACCGTCACTAAATGCTGAGCCCTTTAGATAAGTTATGCCAAGCAATATGCAATATCTCCACCTGCCAAGAAGAAGTCATGCCTTCTTCTCCATAATAAAAAAAAATCATTTTAGGGAATTAGGCAAGTTTAAACAAAGAGTTTTTATCAATTTAGAGTGCTACTGAGCAGAACAAAACTCATAAGGAAATTCTAGTGTCTTTATAATGTCAAATGTTGGATCTTTGCAGTGATGTTTTAACTGTGCAAATACATTTCCTCTTTAGGTAGCACATGGCATACTCACCTTTACAGAGCACCCCTCATAGGGGCCTGTCCTGCCAATCTTCTCAAAGAAGAGACTGGTGTTAGATACTGCCTAGAGGAAGTTAGGCACCAGGTGTGTACTAGACTAGATCAGTTGCTCTAAGTCAAAAGTAAACGCCTACTCTCTTGGCCCCTATGCCCCCCACCCCAACACACACACACGCACATTTGATAGCTGCTGGCATAAAGACCTGTTATGTCAGTGCTGTATCTGATGGCCACCAGATATTGTGGAGAAGACATTTCAAATCAGTTTAGATTTGATCAGTTGCTTAATTTCTCCATTAAGAATGGACTTGAAGACCTTTTCAAATGCCTCTGAGCCTGCAGCTCTCTAAAGTGGCTAAGGCCAGGCAGGGTAGCTTATGCTTGTAATCCCAGAACTTTGGGATAGTGAGGCGGGAGGATGGCTTGAGGCCAAAAGTTAGAGACCAGACTGGGCAACCTAGGGAAACTCTATCCCTACCAAATAAAAAAAATTTTTTTTAAATGGTTAAGATAAACTCAGTTTGCCTCAGGATGCCTTGGAAGTATTTCTTTAGGAATTCCTGGTAAGACCACCACTTGTACCACACACCCTCTCCAGGATAATTTGATTGGGCGTGACACCCAGATCGAAGCCAGGGGTCTGGGGAGAAACATGCCCTTTTTCCCGGTGCAGGGCGCATGTCCAGATAGCCAGCAGTTACTTAAGTGTCATAACCTCTTGCCCAGTGATGGGGCGCCACTGAGTTTGACATGCAGGTTATCCATCCCAGCTTCACTCCCTGAGTACTTAGAAATCCTGCCAAGGGCGGCACCTGCGGCTCATTGTGTAGGGCGCCGGCCCCATATACCGAAGGTGGCGGGTTCAAACCCGGCCTCGGCTGAACTGCAAAAACAGAAAAATAGCCAGTCACTGCGGTGGGCGCCTGTAGTCCCAGCTACTCGGGAGGCTAAGGCAAGAGAATCGCCTAAGCCCGGGAGTTGGAGGTTGCTGTAAGCTGTGTGACGCCCCGGCACTCTACCGAGGGTGATAAAGTGAGACTCTGTCTCTACAAAATAAATAAATAAATAAATAAAAGAAAGAAAGAAATCCTGCCAAAAAG